>WSYH01008454.1:0-15492 GCA_036426205.1 Ascaphus truei | reverse complement strand
AACTACTAAGGCAAAATACGAAACCCCAAGCATAACTTGAGGGAATAATTACCACCCAGCCTAGCACCAAGCCCTGGCCGGAAAGCGACCTAAGCCGGAAACCCTGAGAGGCCATTCACGAAAGGGGCCAAACAGATTCGCAACACCCCCCTCCCACCCCCCCCCACCCACCCCCCACGCGACCCAAACACGACGAGCCCAGGAGGAGGAGCAAAAGGGTTCCTGACTAATCA
The DNA here is from genome assembly GCA_036426205.1 of Ascaphus truei. Taxonomy (NCBI): domain Eukaryota; kingdom Metazoa; phylum Chordata; class Amphibia; order Anura; family Ascaphidae; genus Ascaphus; species Ascaphus truei. The sequence goes on along the minus strand of WSYH01008454.1, from coordinate 15,259 downwards.
AAGGTCCCACACTCTCTCGGACCTGTTGGCGGACGAAACCGGACGTACTCCCTTAGGGTCTTAAACCCTAATACCTAGACCAGACCGGTTCTATACCTTTGAGACATGACAAGGTCTGCTTTCTTCTCTCTCAACCTGCTGATACTGTCCCCAGCAGGTCCCCCCTCTCCCCCCTGTCCTCCCTCCCCCACCTTCCCACCCCTCTGGGAGGCCACCCCAGAAGTGTCAGGACAACAAAAAAGTTCACTGACCCTAGCAACAGGGAAGTAGCACCCCCTACAAACAGACATGGGACCATTCCTAGTGGGAAGGGGTAAGTCCCAAGACCCGAAGAGGGGAAAGGAGAAATAAGAAGAGAAAATAGGCTAAACAAAAAATAATCAAAATAGTATCCCTAAATGTAAAGGGTCTACAGACCAAATAAAAAAAGGAGGCTCGCCCTCCAAGAATTGAAAAAAATCAAATGGGGACATTGTTTTCCTCCAGGAAACGCACTTCACATCTCAGGACCCGCCCAAAAACTTTCAAAATGCATACCCCATGAGTTAATACTCATCATTTAGTAGTAAAAAAAGGGGAGTTGCTATTCTGATTCGTCAGGGCACTCCATTAACCTAAAACAAAAAACAACTGACCCAGAGGGTAGATCATTGTTGTGTATGGCTCACTAGCGGGATCCGCGGGCGCCCTGATCAACCTTTATGCCCCCAACGAAAACCAGATAAGCTTTCTAAAACAAGTAGTGGAGGAAATTGACCCTGCATACATGTCGTCACTAATAATAGCAGGAGATTTAAATATGGCACTTAACCGTCTGAAGACAAGTCGTCCACTTTGGGACGCTCGCACTCAACCCAGGTCCTAAGACTAGGGAGAAAATTAACGATATAGGAAGGATTTCCTTAGTGGATATTTGGAGAGAGGCACAACATCAGGGACAAAGGGATTATACTTTTATTCGGCCCCTCACCAGACCTATTCGCGTATCCGCTACTTCCTTGCTACCACGAATATCCTGGAAGCAGCAGCCAACTCTGACAATCGGGCGCCGATTACATGGTCCGATCACGCACCCATCTCTGGAACCTTTCGACCCCATTTGTAAAAAACGATATCTTATAGCTGGAAACGAATGACTCCCTACTTAACCATAAGAAGTAGAAAAAGAGATTAAAATAGATCCAAGGATTACTTTAGATTGAACTTCGACATGGTCAGTCTCCAGCTACCCTGTGGGAGGCCCATAAGGCGGACAATTAGAGGCAACTTCATTTCAATAGCATCCCACAGGAAAGAAAGTCACATCAAAACTAATCAAGAGCTTACAGACAAAGTTATAAAGCTGAGCAGCTGCATAAATACAAATCCTCGAGGAAAATACAAAAATACTCACGACAGCAGAAACGAATTAAGGATATCCAATTGGAAAACGTAGAAAAAAGCTCTCAATGGAACAGGTCAGAGGTATTATGACAAGGGGAATAAAGCCGACAGACTTCTTGCTAGTAAGTTAAGAGGCATACAGAAAAGATCGCAAATTACAGCGATCAAGAATAGGTCTGGTGAGATAATATACAGTGAGAAAAAAATAGCAGACGAATTCACTAAATTTTATACTAAATTATAATAACCTGAGAAACACACTCTGCTAATTCACAAATGGCCGACCAGGAGCCAATTGTAAATTACCTAGCTGACTGCGACTTGCCTCCCTGACAGAGGAGGAAAATGCCATTTTAAATGGGAAAAGTACGCTTAGAAGAACTAACAGCGGCAGTGAAGCTTCTAAAGCATCCAAAGCGCCGGGTCCAGACGGCTTTACAAATACCTACTACAAAAGGTTCCTACCCATACTAAAACCTACCTAATAGACCTCTTTCAACTCTCATGGAAGGGAATCTATCCCAGTGTCAATGTCCGCAGCCAACCTGGCGATCATCATAAAGAAGGGAAAGATCCGACACAATGTGGTAGCTATAGGCCTATATCTTTGCTGAACAACGACCTCAAATTGTACAGCAAGATATGGCAAATAGATTTAAACCCCATATTACCCCGACTTATCCACCCGGACCAAGTTGGATTTGTCTCTGGTCGCCAAGCGACGGACACACACGCGCAAATAATAGATATAATCGACCACACCCATATGACCAATACAAAAGCGATGCTGTGAGCTTGGATGCAGAGAAGGCATTCGATAGAATATGACTGGCTATTTCTGGACAACACCTGAAAAAATTCGGATTAAGGATACTTACCTGACAGGGGTCAGAGCTCTTATCAGAACCCGTCCGCCGCAGTTCAGACTCTCAGTTGGGATATCGAGAGATTCCAAATTAAAAACAGAACGAGACAGGGATGTCCTCCCCTATCACCTCTCTCTTGCTCTACGATCGAACCACTGGCGGCCAAAATACGTAATAATGCGAATATACAGGGCATAGGAATAGGAGATACAAATGATAAAATATCTTTCGCGTGATGATATCATTCTAACTCTGTCCAACCCCAAAATTCCCTTCCGAACCTTCAAAAGGAACTGACGGATTTTGGCAAGATATCTAACTATAAAAAAACAGCGGAAAATCCGAAGCCCTAAAAACTTAGCTTACCAGAACACGAAGTGAAACTCTTAAATTGAATTTTAGCTACAGATGGTTGCTCTTCATATATTAAATATCTGGGAGGAATATATCAAGGCACTATCGAGCTCAATATCAGGATAACTACCCAGCCCTCGGGAAACAACAAAAAAGACCTAGATCAGTGGGAAGGTTACCGGGTCTCATGGATTGGGAGAGAGAATGACTCCATCAAGATGAACTCCCCCAGACTTATATTACTTTCAGACACTCCCGTCAAGTACCCAGCCATGACCTGAAAAACATACAAATAGACTGTTTCACTTCATTTGGCAGGGTATAAAGACCAGGGTGGCCAGATCGGTCCGTTGGCATCAAGCGGAAGAGGAGGTATGGCTGTTCCAGACATCCTCAAATACTATATAGCTGCGCACATTGAAAACAAGCAGTTATGTGGACACTGATCCGGCCCGATGTGTGGATTGGTATAGAATTCAGTATGCTCGGAATGCCTTCTCTGCAGGCCGCCTCTGGAGCCTAGACAGAGGAGACAGACAAGTCCATAACTTACAACTAAAAGCGTCAGTACTTACATGGGAGGTCTGGACGAAATACAAGACCAATTTGGGCTTTGCTCGCCCAATCCACAGCTCACGCCCATATCCAATAACCCAAATTCCCCCCCAGGCTGCAGATCCTAACTTTACCCCTACCCCCCTTCCCCGTCCCCCACTCCCCTCTCTGTCCTCCCTCTTTGAGGACTCCACTTTCAGAGACAGTCGCCTGTCGCTCTTTTCCCCACTGAATGGAAAAAACAAAATGTTCTGTATTAGGCCGTGAATTATGTATGTGAATATATTTTGTACTAATGCCTAATAAAACTATTTGGAGAAAAAAAAATCGATCTGAGAAGAGCTCTATAAACTGAGTGAAATATCAGACTCTAGCAAATATTAGTCGGCTATGACCCGACATGCGGCATGTTTCGTCGCTGTCTGCGACTTCTTCCGGGGTGGGCGTTTCTGCGTCCCTGTCGGCCCCTTTATACCTAGTTGGTGCCATGGCAACCGGAGGATGCCAATTATGCCGTACCAAAAGTATAATCACCCTGACCCCAACCTTCGCTAAGTTCTGAGTATTGATCAACAGGATAACTGTATACTAACCACGGAGCATGCACAGTTAGACGTTTTCCACGAAGTTCACTTGAAAGGATATTCTATCTGTTCTACATGCATATTTATGCACAGTTTCTTGGCTCCATTTCCTCTCTGAATGAGAAGGGTGAGCTGCTAGTTCTAGGAGATTTCAACTTCAATTGGCTTGACCCTAAAAACCACAAAATCCAGATACAACTCAAGTCACTTGACCTATCACAACTCATTTCCCAACCCACACGGACAAACCTGAAATCGCATAACCATTCCTTGCTAGACTGGATTCTCTCCTCAAACCCCAGCAGAATCCAATCATCTGGCATCCTTCCTGATATTTTCAGTGACCATGCAATAGTGTACTGTGTAAGGAAAATTAAACCACCCCATTCAAGCCCTAAAGTTCTCCTCACTAGAACATTTAGAAACTTTAACCCACAACAGTTTCTGGATGACCTTACCAACTGCCCATGGCACAGAATCGATTTAATTCCCGACCCCGATTCTGCGCTCGACTATTTCCAATCCGAGTTCTTAAAACTCTGCGATACTCATGCTCCACTTCGCAAAATAAGGGTACGGGGGCCCACCTTCCATGGGTTACACCTGACCTTATAGCACTCTACCAGTTCAGGGATGCCTTGTGGAAAAGCTACAAAGTAACTGGCACTACCAAGGATCTCAATCCCTACAGATGCATGCGGAACATGTGCACAAGGCAAACAAGGCATGCAAAAGCACAATATTACTCTGACAATCTCCACCAAAATACATCAAACCCAGCTAACTTCTGGAAGGTTATCAGCAATATATTCCAGCCTCCTAACCATCAGCAACCAAGTAATATCACTAAGGGGGATATTACTCTGACAAACCCCACTGACATTGCAAATGCATTCAATGATTACTTTGTGGGGTGTGCCACTAACTTATTAGGGAAACGCAGCACAAACCCCAAACATGAATCTCATCCTGTGAGTATCCCTATAGTCCCACCCCCTCCCAACACTGCCCACAATTTTCGGAAGTGTATCTGTATACACACTTGTTTTTTCCTGATACAAATAAACAGGAGACTTGCATTTAAACCTGATAGCATGCGCAGTCAGACTGACTCAACAGAGCACACAACAAGGACGATCTAAAAATCTACCTACAGCAAACTGACAGTGTTACTGCAGTAACGATAACATTTAGGGACGATTAACCAATTGGGAATTAACCCTATCCTCTACCCTCCTCTCCTCCTAAAACGAAGTGGGAACTGTGTTCAAGCTCTATCAGACCATTTAAACTGAGTGACTACAGCATTCTGATATATACCCCAAGTTTGGTTATATATCATTTTTAATTACACCTACTAGATTAATAAAATAGTTTTTATTCTTAACACTATTTCACCTCTGACCACATTATTATATAACGGTCTGCAGTGCGCCTACAACAGGGATCTTTTTGTACCCTTCTTAGGTACACCTCTATATTCATATTAGAATTTAACAAAGGTTGAACTAGATATCATTTTGTCAAACGAATTCGCTATATCACTAGAGACAATGGAGACTTAGAAAATCAGACCTGGAGCCGAGACCTAGGCTGACAATACACAGAAATCCTGGGAGAAGTAAGAGGAGGGTGAGGGTGGGATTATACTAAAAAATCGCCGGCAGCTGAAAAACAAATTGCTGTAATGAAATGAAAGTAAACAAGCTGCGTGCCGCGCTTACTGCAACGCGTCCGTCGCATGAAGAGACTTTCAAAATTGTTTTCTTGAGGCGCCGGCCGCGTCACGTGAGCGGTTCAGCCAATGAAGGCACACCGTTTACTGCCACGCCTCCCTGTCTCCTCTTCTCCTCTCCTGTCTCCCCTGTATGTTCAAGATGCTGCTTGGCGGCAGCACAGGGTAACGTCACCGGCTCGCGCTGCCGCTCAGCGGCATCTGGTGTCATCAAGGCCCGAGGGGAGGAGAACAGAGAGGTAGAGAATGAGAAGAGGTGGAAAGAGAGAGAGAAAAGCTCAGCTAAAGAGAGTGACATAGGAGACTTAAGAGAGAGACAACGAGCATGTGTGTGCGTTTGTATCGTTGTGTGTCAGTGTGTGGGAATAATGCCTATGTATATACAGGATGTGTATCTGTCTCACTGATTTCCCCCCCCCCCCCCTCTCAGCCTGCAGGTAGCGCTGGAGGAGAAGCAACAACGCATGTCAGTGCTGCAAGAGGGGAAGGCGTGTGCAGAGCGGGAGGCAGCACAGCTGAGAGGCAGCCTGCGTGACGTGGAGCGCTCGCACATAGAGGCTCGCAGGCAGCTGCAGGAGCTGCGCAGACAGGTGCAGCACGGAGCACTGCAGGGGCTGGGTTATCAGATACCTTTGACCCCTTCTGCAAAGGCTTTACTGGCCCCTCTGGTACTAAAGGGGTTAATCTCATTACTGAAGGAGCCCACCATATATTGTTGATGAAAAGCTGCTGGGTTGCAGTTGACAGGGTAAAGGCGTAATTTGTGGAAAGTCTTCGACTTGATTTGACACTGATTGAGGCACCTGTGCAGAAGCAGGGATATCCTTAAAACCTGTCCTGTTGGTGGCCCTTGAGGACTGGAGTTGGCCACCCCTGATCTACTTTGTTCCTAGCTTTCCATCCAAGCGTCATTCATTGCAGCTCACCCTTACCTCGAAACGCTGACATTTGTCAATATGGGTTTTGACTGAATGCACCATCATCCGTTCCTCCTCCTTCTCCAGCACTCTGTTGACATTAGTATGCACCTCAAATGCACAGTCCTACACATGCTAAGATGGGAAATTGATAACTCAACGTTATCTAATCATTACGTGTTAAGCAAATTCTGCCCCATTGCTCACAGTACATAAACGTGCAATGAATTCAATGTTACATACCTTAGTTATGTCATGTTAGGGCTATTTTTATGATTGGTCAGTAGCGGATTGAAAATCCGCCGCCAGTAGACACTTACCTTGGTGCCACCCGTGCCGCTGCCTCCTTCTGCAGCGCCGCCCTCCTCCTTCAGCGTTGTGGTGTCACATGGTGTTGCGTTGCCATGGCACCGTGATATTGCGGCCTCACGCTGAAGTAGGAGGCGGGCGACACGAAGGGGAAGGTAAGAACTTTACAGAGGCCCTGCTGTCTCCCCCGGGCAATAGGTGGGGAAGAGAGCGGGGCCTATGTATATGGAGGGGGGGGGGGGGGGGGGGGAAATTTGTCACCCCAAAATGTTGCCGCCCTAGGCCCGGGCCTAATGGGAAATCCGCAACTGCGCACGGCCCATGTATGTCCAAAAGTCATCAATTTCCCAGTTGCTCTCATTAGGTTAAACGCTTCAGAGGAACATTGTAAAGAGTTGTTGTGTCAGCTTGGCGAAGCGGAGTCATCCCATGGCATTGCTCACCCTGCAGGTGAAGACTCTTGGCGGAGAGAGCGATCAGAAGGACCGGGAGGTGACCGAGCTGCAGGCCCGGATACAACAGGAGGAGCAGAAAGAGCAGCAGAGCCGCAGAGAGTCATTGGAGCTGAGGCAGCGTATCACTGAGAGCGAGGCTGAGAGAGAGGCTGCACGCCGGGAGGTGTGTGTCACTGAAACATAAGCACCTCATTCTGTACAAGGGCAATACACATGTCAACATATCGGTCAGTCTGACATTGCATTCCTCCGGATTCATTGTAGCAATGGTGTATAGAATATATATATATATATATATATATATAAATAAGATGTCATTGTACTATATAAAAGTATTATTGTAGCTTCAAACCCCTGGACTAATTCCCCCCACCCCCCCTAGATCTTATCTCTGCAGCAGCATATATCAGCATTAGAGTCGTCCTCTCGTCAGCAAGAGAGAGATTTTGAGCAGCGCTTAGGTGAGAGCCGTCCCGGAGAGCAGCTCCTGCAGGAGACATGCAAGACCCTGCAGGAACAGTTACAGAGAGGGAGCAACGAGGCAGGGGAACTGCGGCTGCAGCTCGGAGCCTGCGAGACTCGACTGAAGGCTCTGGAGGTAGAGCTGAGCAAGTCGCAGGCGGCACGCAGAGAGGCCGAGGCCAAGCTCAGCGGCCTGTACGCAGCACTCAGATGTACCCTGGGGATCCGGGGTCGCAGCCCGTCACCACACAGAGCTGCCTCCCCCAGCAAAGGTGAGATCTATAGAGGCACGGCCTAGGGCGAGGTGAACATGGGTCGGAGAGACTATAAATCTAGGGCAGGACAGAGGCTGCGATACAGAGCATATAGAGCGACGTGAGGGATATGAAACCTTAAGCCATGTTATTGCAATCGACACCTTCCACCCCCAGAAGACCCATTATGGTGCCATTCAAGTGAATATTTACTAAGTGGTGTTACTTTACCTGCTGTGCCCATTCCCTTGAATTAGCAGCAAGGGACTATATATTTTTTCTAAGCTGTGCTGGAAAGTGTTTCAAGCATGGCTTAGCAAATATGGCCATAAGATCCTAGAATTAGATAGTTCAAGTATACAGAGCCTGGCATCTTTACCCGTGGACACCTTAAGTTTGCACAGCCTGGTATCTTAAGGGGGAATGTCACTGATATAAAGTTTAGCTCAGTAGCACAAGCCAGCTCTTAGAAAACACCAGGGCTGGATATAAAAGCTTGGATACAGACCAGTGGGACTGAATTACCATGGGGTAATGAAAACACTAAGGCTCGATAGAAGGATGGAGAACATAGAGAAACATTGCCTCACTATCCAGGTGCAGGACAGATACAGGTATTCCATAGCCCAGGATCCCTTGGACTAAACTACCTGATATCTCTTCTGAGTAAGTGATGGAGCATGTTTAGAATTGAACAGCCAGATATGAGAATTGAAACATTTGCTGCTTGGATTGTCTTATAGAGAGCCCCTTGAGGCACTGTGATAAAATGCGTGTAACCTTTAGGATTGGGTGCCCTGGTAATATAGACTGAAGAATATAATATTATACAGTTCAAAAATAGAGATTCTGGCATCTTTAGCACTCGGCGGGTAAGGGATGCACAGCCAGGTACCTCTAGGATTGGAAAGCTCAGTGATATAAAGCTTTGCACTTCAGGGTCATCCATCTCTTGGATGAGGACACCCCGGGACAAGACCTTTCACTCCCAGGTCTAGACAGCTCAATGTCTCCTGTGTTTAGATTATACGCCTGTCCACGTCTGTCTGTAGGTCTTGACAGCTCTTTTTGTGCATTGTTAGAGGGTCGAGCTACTCCGTCCTCTCAGGCAGTGTCTCCGGACCGCGGTCACTCTCCATACCCCGAGCTTGAACTGGAGGCTGTGAAAGGAGCCCTGAGAGACTTCCGGCAGATACTGAGGGACGCCCAGAAGGAGAGGGTGAGGATACAGACGCATCACATTACCTGCATGCACACCATGCCTAGTACCTCTGCGCACCGCCTGCATGCACACCATGCTTAGTACCTCTGCGCACCGCCTGCATGCACACCATGCCTAGTACCTCTGCGCACCGCCTGCATGCACACCATGCCTAGTACCACTGCGCACCGCCTGCATGCACACCATGCCTAGTACAACTGCGCACCGCCTGCATGACACAGTGCACAGAACATGCCACTTACAATCCTGCCACATTCGCTGCATACTTTCATGCACATAATGTAGACCGCATGCTACCGACACTCTTATTGTGCAGATTACACTCCACCTGCATGCACACCATGCCTAGTACCACTGCGCACCGCCTGCATGCACACCATGCCTAGTACCACTGCGCACACCGCATGCACACATGCTAGTACCTCTGCCACAACACTGCATGCACACCATGGCCTAGTACCTCTGCGCACCAACTGCATGCACACCATGCCTAAGTACCATGCGCACCGCCGCCTGAATGAACACCATGCCTAGTACCACTGCGCACCGCCTGCATGCACACCATGCCTAGTACCACTGCACACCGCCTGCATGCACACCATGCCTAGTACCACTGCGCACCGCCTGCATGACACAGTGCACAGAACATGCCACTTACAATCCTGCCACATTCGCTGCATACTTTCATGCACATAATGTAGACCGCATGCTACGACACTCTTATTGTGCGATTACACTCACCTGCATGCACACCATGCTACAGTAACCACTGCGCACCCTGCATGCACACCCATGCCTAGTACCACAGCGCACCACTGCAGCACACCATGCCTTAGACCTCTGCACACCACCTGCATGCACACCATAGACCTAGTACCTCTGCGCACCACCTGCATGCACACCATGCCTAGTACCACGGAACGGCAACCACGATGAATGCACAACCATGCCACACGTACCCAACATGGCACCGCCTGAACTGCAAACATGCATAGTACCAGGACACCCGCTCTGCATGCACCCAGCCTGCTAGTACCACTGCGCACCGCTGCTGAGACACAGTGCACCAGAACATGCCAACTTACAATCTGCACACATTCGCTGCATACTTTCATGCACATAATGTAGACCGCATGCTACCGACACTCTTATTGTGCAGATTACACTCTACCTGCATACATAAAATACACACTGCATGCTACCAGTGTGTAAATAATTCACACTGCATATTACCTGCACACATGCTAACTACATGCCTCCTAAATCACCATAATCTTACTGCATGTCACCGTACCTACATAATGCACAATTCTCACACCGTACTACCGGAATGGATATAGGGCTTTATCTACTAAGTCATGCTACAGTGTATGCCAAAATACACCTTTCAGCCCGTTCAAGCCTTATGGCATAGTAAATATGGGACTTCATGCTCACTACCTACTACATGAACACGCTGGCCCATATTTACTAAGCGTGCTTTTCCATCAGACACTTTCCAGGGCCAGGAGACGAGGTGTCGTGTGAAATACATTATGCTACAATACATTCTGATTGCATTCTACACCCTGCTTCTTTCAGTGCGGGGGTTCATTTTGAGGACAAAGCAATCTTCTTATTTGTCTCAGTGCCTCTCTCTCTCTTCCCCAGGATGAGGCCAATGTTCAGATCCTGTGTTTACGCAGACAGCTGAATGACAGTGGGAATACCCGTGAGAGACTGCAGGGCAAGCTGCAGAAACTGCAGAGGAAGATGTCTGACTGCCAGGATGGTACGTCCTTACCCCGGGAGCTCTGCCGGGGCTCAGGACTCCAACCATGATCTGGTTCCTGGCTGAATCCTTGAGTTGTGGGGCCGCTTGTGGGATGAACAGCTGTGAAGGAGGGTTGGGAATGGAGTGATTCTGGTTAAAATCTTTGCAATTTTGCCAGTTGTCCCAATCGTTAAGCGAAGTGAAATATGGCTTTTGCTAGAGACAGAGAGCTATTTTAAGAAAAGGCCGCTGCTTTTGCACACAATTAGACGTGTGGATACGCGATAACCTCAGGTAAAATAAGCCCTGAGCTAGCGGAGCTTTGTGGATAGGGTGCTAGGAATCAACAAGGTTTCACAATGCCAACCCACAGCCTTTGATACACTGTACATATCCCCTATTAGTTTCAATTAAATGATTTTTATCTGAAAAAGTGGCATGCTGGGAAAAAATTAAACGGTCTTACATAGTTACATAGTTACATAAAAGATGAGGTTGAAAAAAGACGTACGTCTATCAAGTTCAACCTATGCTAAATTTAGACGACAGATACTTTATCCTATATCCGTACTTACAGTATATTGGGGGTGGTGGGGGGTAGAGGGAGGTGAGGGGGTAGAAGTAGTTGGTAGCTGCCTCAGATAAAGTTGAGTTCATAAGGGCTAAGTAGAACTTGGATGTTTTAGTGGAGTTACCAGTAACATACTGGTCAGTGGGAGATGGAGCAATCACATGACCCGGAAATGCCAGCACTTTTTAGGTTAATTAAACTACGATCCTGTAATAGTGCCTCAATTGGCACTGAAACCCCCATTGACTTGGATGGGAGCCTCTGTGATAGTTCTCCTATCGGCACTATCGCAGCTTAATAAATGACTCCCAATGTGTGTGTCAACACTGTCAAGGAGATTTTGGCTGAAACTAATCTTCTGTTGATTTGCTATGGGTTAAAAAGTAGGAAAGTGATATCGTTTCAGTTAGGGAGTGAGTGGGAGTGAGTGGGAGTGAGTGGGAGTGGCGCTGACGTACTTTGGACATTCAAAAACTTTTGAGAGTCACGGAACAAAGGGTACGGTATATTTCTCCAAAAATCAACAAGCACCAACCAGTGGTTGAATTGGCGTAACGCTGTGGTGCTGCCCTTTAATACAATCCTATAGTATCCCAATGATGAAACCCTGGAAGTCTTGAGGTTCCCAAACATGTATCAATACATGCTTGCTTGTTAAGCAAGCCCCTTCTCTGACAGAGACCGGCACTACTTTGGCTTCCGCCCTATTAATGTAGTTCCCCGAGTCCTAGTAGCTGCCCATGTCCTGGAGAAGTGTCGGGTCATTATAGGTTGTGATAACTTTCACGGAGGTCTTTATAGGTGGAAGGATTGTGCGCAGACCTTTCAAAATCTCACAGGTCTCTTCTTCAAGACGTTTTCTAAACCTCTCTACACTATAATTACACTCACGAAAAACTCCCTCCTTAATGGAAATCTGCAGTAAAAGGATATTTTAATAGTTTGAGGCTACATTTAAAAAAAGGGTGTAGCCGTGCTGCCATAATGAGGGGATTAGGAGGGTGAAGAGAGAGAACCTTAACCCCTGCGCTGCCAGAAACGCCTCCGACACATTCGTTTGCAAGTGTTATAATGTCAAAGAAAATACTCATGATTAATACCTTTCTTGCGTCTGATACCAACACAAGGGGGGAAAGGATTTAGCTTCAGTTGGTACATACACCATTTGTGAAGCTTTATACATGGCTCCCTCACACACTTAATGCCAGAGGGGCAGCCAACGCATTTCTTCGCAAATTACAGTATTGTGTTGTCCTCCGCCAGCAAGCGCGGTCTAATTCTGCATGAAATATTACACTGCCCCCTCAATATGAAGGTGTAGTCTCACTCCTGTGAGACTTTGATTGAGATGGTGGCCTCTCTTAAACGCTCTGTCCTCCGTCTTCATAACTGCGCTTACACCCAATTAGCAAGGCGTCCATTCACTTGGATGGACAAGTTGGTTGATGCATGTTATTCTGCGTCTCGCCATGCTGAATCGGGTCCGTGTCTCTAACCCGCAGGGAAACGGGGCGTGGAGGGGCGAATGGGCACCACAAACGCAGAGATGCGGGTGCTGCAGGACAACTTGCGCCACCTGGAGGCAGAGCGGGATGCTGCAGGGGAGCGCGTGTCGGCGCTGGAACACAGTGTGCGTGCCTGTGATGATGAGAAGAGGGAGTTACAGGTACTAAGCATATTGAAACCCGACAACGCTGCGCCCTAAACGAACGCTGCAGAATAAAATACTGATGTGTCCTGAACTGCGCACGTCTAAAACGTATTGGTATAAAAAGCACCACCTACAATATGCAAAAAATACACACGTTATTAGTAAGAAATACAAGTAGGAAAAATATATCATAATAAAAATGCCTTTATAGTTTGCAATTCCTATAAGAGAAGGCAAAAATACCCAATGCTACATGCAATGTGACAAAATACATAGTTAAATACTTCAATGTTGGCATGTGGTGGGTTCTAGGGTTAGAGATCGCTGGGATTGTGTGCTCATTCATTTTCATTTTCAACTGCTATCAGCTGTTTGGAGGTTGGTGGCTCCTCCTCCCGGGGTCTACTCTCGCCCCACCCCACTTTTTAAGTAGCAGCTTTTTCCACGTTCCTGTGCAGGACAGGTCCACTGAGGCCATTCTCCCTCCAGCAGAGGTAAATGAGAAATTTCACAGGTAGGGTTAGGACCTGCATACTGGTCGTGATGTGGCTGCATACTGGTCGTGATGTGGCTGCATACTGGTCGTGATGTGGCTACATACTGGTCGTGATGTGGCTGCATACTGGTCGTGACTTGGCTGCATACTGGCCGTGACGTGGCTGTATACTGGCCGTGACGTGGCTGCATACTGGTCGTGATGTGGCTGCAGGCTTATAACGCTTTGGCCAAAGGGTTTAACTAAATGACCCTTACTCATAAGAATACAAACATTGAAGTATTTCACTATGTATTTTGTCACATTGGATCTAGCACTGGGTATTTTTGGCTTTTGTTGTATACATTTAGCCACGCTCAGTAGCACTCCTTTTTACACACACACATACACACACACACACACACACACACACACACACACGGAAAAAAAACCCCTCTTTGAATTCTATGGTTTTACATAGCAGGAATAATAACAATCTGTTCATTAGCAGGTCTAAAAATTAGGTAAATACAACCTGAGATGAACAACAACACATGACATATTACACCGTGTCATGATTTATTTAACCAACATAAATCCAAAATGGAGAAGCTATGTGTGAAAAACTAAGTACACCCTTACTGCTTCCATAAGAATGAAGATGCTAAGTAGCAGACAGGTGCTGCTAATCAAATGCCCTTGATTAATTGATCATCAGCAAGTGTGACCACCTCTATAAAAGCCAATGTTTTAGCAGTTTGCTGGTCTGGAGAATTCAGGTGTGTGTTAACACAATGCCAAGGAGTAAAGACATCAACAATGATCTTAGAGAAGCATTTGTTGCTGCCCATCAATCTGAGAAGGGTTATAAGGCCATTTTCAAACAATTTAAAGTCCATCATTCTACAGTGAGAAAGATTATTCAAAGGTGGAAAAGATTCATAACAGTTGCCAATCTTCCCAGGAGTGGACGTCCCAGCAAATTCACCCCAAGGTCAGACCGTGCAAAACTCAGAGAAATTGCAAAAACCCCAAGAGTTACATCTCCAGACTCTACAGGCCTCAGTAAGCATGCTAAATGTTAAAGTTCATGACAGTACAATTAGAAAAAGACTGAACAAGTATGGTTTGCTTGGCAGGGTTGCCAGGAGAAAGCCTCTTCTCTCTAAAAGAACATGGCAGCACGGCTTAGGTTTGCAAAGTTGCATCTGAACAAACCACAAGACTTCTGGAACAATGTCCTTTGGACAGATGAGACCAAAGTGGAGATGTTTGGCCATAATGCACAGCGCCATGTTTGGCGAAAACCAAACACAGCAAATCAGCACAAACACCTCATACCAACTGTCAAGCACGGTGGTGGAGGGGTGATGATTTGGGCTTGTTTTGCAGCTACAGAACCTGGGAACCTTGCAGACATTGAGTCGACCATGAACTCCTCTGTATACCAAAGTATTCTAGAGTCAAATGTGAGGCCATCTGTCCGCCAGCTAATGCTTGGCCGAAATTGGGTCATGCAACAGGACAATGATCCCAAGCACACCAGCAAATCTACAACAGAATGGCTGAAAAAGAAAAGAATCAAGGTGTTGCAATGGCCCAGTCAAAGTCCAGACCTCAACCCGATTGAAATGCTATGGCTGGACCTTAAGAGAGCTGTGCATAAACAAATGCCCACAAACCTCAATGAACTGAAGCAACTTTGTAAAGAAT
>WSYH01008453.1:18742-29082 GCA_036426205.1 Ascaphus truei | reverse complement strand
GGGGGGGTCACACTGTGACAGGGCGCTGCTGGGTGACACACTGTGACAGGGCGCTGCTGGGGGGAAACACTGTGACACGGCGCTGCTAGGGGGGTCACACTGTGACAGGGCGCTGCTGGGGGGGTCACACTGACAGGGCGCTGCTGGGGGGGGGGGGCACTGTGATTTGGCCCTTCTGAAGTGGTCACTCGCTCTTGCTGGTGCAGGTTACCAGGCTGGAAATAGTCCGTCTCATACAGCACTGCTTAGCTACAGCTTTTTTTTTTTTTTTTTTTACAAATACCTTTATTGGAGTCACAACTTGCCCAGTTACTTCTCGGGTACAATATAAAACACTGTTTAGTCGCATCCATCATAATGCACCCACTGTTTCGCGTTTATCCTGACACAAGTACGTGGGATTGCCGCAGCTCCGTTTTCCACATTTAGTAGGCTTCTGGGTTATTAAGCCTTTCCCCGTTTGGGCTCGTGTTTAATCTGTATTTGTAATAATTTGGTTACTCCCCATCCCTTGGTGAAAACAGGTGCGTTTTAATTGCCAATGTTATAGCCTAGCGGAGCTGTGACCTCCCCTTATTCGGTTTTCAATTCCCCTCTATTTCCTTCCTTCGCTTTCCTCTGTTACATAGCCCGGTATCATTGTGGGGCTCTCAGCAAAGCTGCCGGTGACTCTCTATTTTAATCTAATCTATATTAACTATAAACTCACCTAGTCGTGTTGGTCCCTTTCTTGTTCTCCGTTTCAGACATCTTCCCAGGCATCGGTCTTTGGTATTCACTGTTTTGTTTCTGACATGCATTTTAATCCCCTCTCCATGTCGTCCCAGGGCTTTCGAGTAGTAACGGGTTACCTGGTTATTTCCCCTACCTTTGTTTCTAAACATTAAGTTCTACACCGTCTTCCGTCCACATATTTGTTCCATCTAGGAACCAGTCCCACCTTTGGTGGAGTCCCCCAGCGTTCTGTTTCTGTCCAAGCACGTCTCCAGTCTGTCTATCGTCATTAGTTTGTACAGTATGTTGTGTAGGTTCTCCATCGAGGGTTGGAGTGGCAGTATCCACTTTAGCATAATGGTCTTTCTTGCAGCTAAGAGTATAATTTCTGTGTCTTGTCACTTTTGCCAATTGGTCTGCCATGTGTCCAATTCTCTATGTTCGCGAAGATTATAGGAATTGGGTCTTTATCCCAGGATATCTTTAGTTTTGCTTTTATATATCCTAGTACTTGATCCCAGTATCTGGAAATACAGCTAAACCCCGTTATAACGCGGGTCTCGGGGTCCACCCCGAGACCACCGCGTTACTAACGGGGTCGCGAGAAAAAAAATGGCCGCCGCGCTTTAGCGCATATTCATCCCGCGGGACAGGAGATGGGAGCGGGCATGTCCCTCCGCTCCCCGCTTCCCCCTGTCACCGCGGGACAGGCCGCGGGGCAGGAGATGGGAGCGGGGATGTCCCTCCTGTCCCCGCTTCCCCCTGTCACCGCGGGACAGGCCGCGGGGCAGGAGATGGGAGCGGGGATGTCCCTCAGGTCGCCGCTTACCTCAGATCCCGCTGCCTGCATGGAGGTGGTAGCGGGGGGTTTCTTCTCCCCACCGCTGTCCCCGGTGCTCCCGCTGCCTGCGCGGGAGGAGGGGGGGGGAGCGGGTGGTGGTGCTGGTCGCGGCCTTTCCTCTGCTCCGACCCCACCCCCCGTCTGTGTAGAGTGAGAGAGTGTGTGTGTGTATGTATATATGGGAGAGAAAGTGTGTGTGTGTATATGGGTGTGTGTATGTGGGTGTGAGTGTGTGTAAGTGTCTGTGAGTGTGTGTAAGTGTCTGAGTGTGTGTGTAAGTGTGTGTAAGTGTGTGTGAGTGTCTGTCAGTGTCTGTCAGTGTCTGTAAGTGTGTGTAGTGCTGTAAGGGTCTGGAGTGGGTAGGGAGGGGGTCTGGGAAGGGCGGTAAGTGTTGGGTGAGTGTGGGTGAGTCGTCGTGGGGAGTGTCTGAAGTGTGTGTAAGTGGTTGTGAGGGGCCGGGTGGTGTGTGAGTTGAGGGTACTGTAGGGCATGGTGGTGAGTGTGTGTAGTGTGAGTGTCTGTAAGTGTGGTAGTGTTCTGTGAGTGTCGGTGGTAGTGTCTGTAAGTGTGTGTGAGTGTCGTGTAGTGTGTGTAAGTGTGTGTAGTGTTGTGAGTGTGTGTGAGTGTCTGTAAAGTGTGTGTGAGTGTGGTGTGAGTGTGTGTGAGTGTGTCATGTGTGAGTGTTGTGAAGTGTGTGTGTAGAGTGTGTGAGTGCGTGAGTGTGATGTGGTGTATAAGTGTGTGAGTGTGTTATGTGTGTGGTGAAGGTGAGTGTGTGTGAGTGTCTGGTCTAAGTGTGTGTGTGTGAAGTGTGCATGTAGTGTGAGTGCAGGTGGTGTAGAGTGTGTGCAGTGTCAGCAGATGAGCAGTGGTGTGCAGTGTGTGTGCAGTGTGTGTGCAGTGTAGTCCAATGAGCGTGTGTGTGCAGTGTGCCAGTGTGTCCAATGAGCAGGTGTGTGACAGTGGGTGTGCAGTGTCAGTGTGTCGCAGGTTGTGGCATGAGAGCAGTTGTCAGTGTGCAGTGTGTGCAGTGTGTGTGCAGTGTGTCAGTGTGTGCAGCCTGTGAGCAATGAGCAGTGTGCAGTGTGTGTGCAGTGTGTGTGCAGTGTGTGTCAGTGTGTGCACGGTGCAGTGAGCAATGAGCAGTGTGTGTGGCAGTGGCAGTGTGTGTTGCAGTGTTGTGTGCATGTGCAGTGCGGTGTGTCAGGTGTGTCAGTGTGAGCAATGTGCAGGTGTTGTGCAGTGTGCCGTGTGTGTGTGTGTGTGCGGTGTTGGCGTGGTGCAGTGGGTCAGTGTGAGCAATGAGGCAGTGTGCAGTGTGTGTGCAGTGTGCAGTGTGTGTGCAATGAGCAGTGTGTGTGCAGTGTGCAGTGTGCAGTGTGCAGTGCAGTGTGTGCAGTGTGTCAGTGTGAGCAATGTGCAGTGTGTGTGTGGTGTGTGCAGTGTGTGTGCAGTGTGGCAGTGTGTGCAGTGTGAGCAATGTGCAGTGTGAGCAATGAGCAGTGTGTGTGCAGTGTGCAGTGTGTGTGCAGTGTGCAGTGTGTGTGCAGTGTGTCAGTGTGAGCAATGAGCAGTGTGTGTGCAGTGTGTGTGCAGTGTGGCAGTGTGAGCAATGAGCAGTGTGTGTGCAGTGAGTGTGTGCAGTGAGTGTGTGCAGTGTGTGCAGTGTGCAAAAAAATGTAAAAAAAAAAAAATTTTAAACGGGAGCCACGGGAAAACCGCGTTATAACCGAATCGCGGTATAACGAGGCGCGTTATAACGGGGTTTAGCTGTATATTCACAAGTCCAGAGGTAATGTTTGAGATCAGCTTTAGGTACCTTACACTTTGGACATTTCGTTGTATCTTCTGTCCTTGTTTTTATCTGTTATGTAAATGCGATATAAGCCCCGTGTGTTATCTTGAACTGCATTTCCCTCCATGCCTCTGATGGTATAATCTTGAGTAGTCTCTGACAGCCTTTTATCGGTTGGTCAATACTTTGTATCTCCGGGAAATCCTCTTTCCTTGCCCTAACTGTATCAGCGTGTGTGGTTTCCATATCTTGGTCTCTTATAATATTATATCGTTTTGATAGTGTGCTTTTTTTTTTTTTTTATTCATTTAAGCTAAAACAGTTATTGAATTTGTTATTTAAGAGTATGGATGTTTTGTAGTTTGCCAACTTTTTGCAGTGACATTAACTGTGTATGTGAAAAGACATGTATCAGATGTTGGGGAATGTCCCATTTTTCAGCAAATTCTTGGAATTTCATGAATTCCTGTTTATCTTTGTTGATCAGGTGATCTAGACATGTGATGCCTTTCTGTTTCCATACTTGTGTAGCCAGGTCCCCCAGGTTTGCCCTCACCTCCGCTGCGGTGGGAGAGTCAGGGAAGGTTGCAGAGTGTGCAGGGAGCGCTCCGGTGTATGGCAGGCTTCGCGGCGGCCCGAGCGCTCAGGGCGCCGCCATTTTGGTACTCGCGCATGCGCAGGGAGTGGCTGCGGTAGCGCGCGAAGCCCAGACCAATAGGAGAAGGGCTAGAGTGGGGAACTACATGTCCCATGAGCACCCACAAGATCAGGTGAGTTCAGAGAGCCAATAGGATGACAGGGACTCTGCAGGAAGATAGTAGGTTGCGCAGGGGAGCACGTTGCTCAGTCCAGACCAGGAAGGGGAAGAGGTAGGAGCTCGGTGTGTAGAGGCAAATAGCCTCTACACTAGGCCAGAACTTTTCCCCCTAGGCCTCAGTTAGGCCCTGAGTCACAGACAGTTTGTGGTTACTATAGGGTCAGGCCCTAGACTAGGAACCTGCCCCAATAGTGTGTTAGGACAGAGACACAGCGGTCGCTGCAGAGTTGTATCAGAGGTTTGGAAACAAACCTCCTCAGAGACATTACTATTCGCTCGGGTGGGATCATCCCGGAGGAGCATCGCGGAAGGCCCCGTGTCTACGGAACCTTTGCGAAGATTGTCTGCTGGTCCGAGTGTAGGAGCGCTCGGCAGGTAATCTCTACTAAGTGCACCAACTATAACATTCTCATTCTAGTGGCTGCGCAGTTACCACACACATTTTGGGGTTTGAGGTGTGGGACATTGGACACGGTGTGGGGAACGCAATGGAGGGTTGCGTCCTGCGAGACGCTTTGGCTAGTTGCGTCTCCTTGGGGAGCTATACGGAAATGTTATGCATATGAGGTTATGGTTACCGTTAGTAAAGATATTAGTTCTTTTACATACTGTGTGTATATTATTGTGTTGGTGTCCTGTGAGAAACAACTCTCGCTCTGCTGGGAACCATCGCAGGTGGAGGCGCTGCATCTGGTAAGAGATAATACGTATATATATATATAATTCATTATTGGCTTAAAGTTATTGTCGTACAATCTGGGAAGATCTGCTCCCAGCATTATAACTAGATATCTTATGGTTTTTTGTGTGATTTTTACTGGGAATATAGTTGGCTCTTTTATGTTGGGAGGTTCTTTAATATATATCATTTCCGTCTTAGATATGTTCATTTTAAATCCAGCAAAGGACCCAAAGATTTCTATTTGTCGCAATACATGTTTAATTGATTCGTTAGGGTTGGTCAGAAATATTAGTATATCATCTGCGAACATTGATAGTTTTGATTCTGTTTTATTCATCATGATCCCCTTAAATTCCTTCATTTGCCTCAGATATGTTGCTAGGGGTTCTATTGCGAGGTTGAACAACAGGGGCGACAGCGGGCACCCCTTGCGCGTCCCTCTATGTAGCTGGAATGGGTCCGAGAGGTGTCCTGCAGCTATTATTCTGGCCTTTGGTTTAGTGTACATATATTTTATCATGTTATTAAAATTTCCGATCAATCCAAATTTGTCTAAAATAAAGAACACACGGTCCCACAACGTATTGTCACATGCCTTTTCAGCACCAATGGCTACTGGGGCTATGTTCCTTATTTTATGCATCCGGACTCATTCTATGGCGGCTAGTACTTTTCTGATATTTTTAATTGCTGACCTTAACAAATCCCGATTGATCTGGGTCTATCATGGACGGGAGAATGTTCGCTAGTCTGTCCGCCATCATTTTGGTAAACATTTTTGTTTCCTGGTTTATCAGGGAGATTGGGCTGTAAGATTCAGGCCTTAGAGGATCTTTCCCCTGCTTGTGTATTATCATAATATGGGCCATCTCACTTGTTTGCATGAACGTCGCCGCCTCTAGCGCCTTATGATACACTTGTTGTAGGGGTTCAGTCAGCTCCTCTTTCAACATTTTGTAGTACTCCCCTGAAAGCCCACCTGGGGCCTTGACATTTTTGAGGTTTTGGATTGTATTGTTCATCTCTTTTTGAATAATTGGGGAGTAAAATCTATCCATATCTTCCTGGCTGATTCTAGGTACAGCTGAACCCCGTTATAATGCGGTCCTCGGGGGCCACCTGATCAGACCGCGTTATAACTGGGGTGGCGCTAATTTTGAAAAAAATGGCCACCGCGATCAGGGACTCCGCGCCCGCCGGAGGGGGAGAGCTGGGATAACTCTCCCAGCTCTCCCTGAGCCTGGCGTCGCAGTGGCAACCCCCCCGCCATTGATGTGTCATTCTGACATCACGGACGGACAGGACTGGAACGCTAGGTTCCGCTTCCTAGTAATCATACCCCGCTACTATTACAGTTAGCTAAACTAAGATGTTAGCCTCAGGAGGCAGCCACTAGCATTAGTTAGCCTAGCACTACCTGGGGGGCTGTCTCATCCGGCATCCGTTATTGTGGTGGGTGACCGTTAAGAGCGGAGTCCCATGCAGCGGTCCCTGGCAGTCAGGGGAGATTTTAAATGTATATCCATACTGCTGCTAGCGCGGGATCTGCGAGCAATTTATACACCGACTTATATGTCAACTGGCAGCACTGTAATGAGTGTGAGTCATCATTGCATCACATGCTTGTGTGCACACTAACCAACAACACTAGAATATGGGTAGGTGTTGCGGCAGACCTGCAGACTATCAGTGTGAGTCATTGGTGTTTATCATGCAGTAACTCTATATTGAGGTTGAGACAGTAGTAACATTACCTCACAGCTTTATCATCCTTACCCATTCTGCCACACTATCTAGTAGGCAGTCTAGGTGATATATTAGGAAAATTTCCTTATAACAGTGAGGTTTTGCATTACATCCTCCACAACATTTACCACAAGATAGGGGTTAATTATCGCGTCCTTAGGTTTTAACATTTGTGTGTAACTTTCTTTCTCATATGTTAATAAAGTGTTTACTTTTAAAATATTAGTAGGAGTTGCGTGCTCCTAATAGGGATTCTGCTCTCTTTGTATACTGTACCAATGTTCACATATCTTCCCTAGCAGCACCCCCCTATCACAGATTATTATCAAACATTCATATATTAGCTGAGCGGAGTCTTAGTTTGGCCTTTGCCCTTCTATCCTCCCCCACAGCGGAGGTACAGGGAGGGAGGGAGAGGTGTGTGTGTGTGTATGTATGTATATATATATCTATGTGTTACAACAAGACAAACTGCCTGCAACAGACTAAGCAAATAATGAGTACTTAAATTAGTAATATAATAACCACTAACGGTGCTAGAGACTAGGAGTAATATAACAATGAAAAGAAAAAGAAAAGCGTCCCAACTCAGCACTCAAGTATACTCAGAACAAATATCAAAGAAAATTATGATTTATTTAACAGCACAAATAATCAAACGTAAAATACAAAAAATATTAAAACAAACCCTGACATCCTCCTGTGATAGAATATGTATCAGACAGGGGAAATCCCCTATGAAGATACTGATGGACCCCTAATACACAAGGCAAGGGAAAAAAGCCTATAAGCACAAAATATATGTAGAACAAGGGGTTAACAATAACCCCTTGAACCTACAAGGCCGGCCTCACCCCATGTAAATATAAAATCACACAGCAAACATAGATAACACATGCACCAAATTGCCTAATACATGCTGATGTCAAATACATATATTATATACATACACCGTAAATGCAGTTGGTATAATCAAGGCAAACGAGGCACAGTACCAAAAAGAGACTGTTAGTATGGGATCAACAATGGTTAACAGTTCACATCAGTTACCATAGTACATGAGACCATCCATGCCACACTGTGATAGTAAAATGTCCAAAGGGTAAAGATCTTCCAATTGAGGGGTCCATCCGCAGGGGAGTCAGGGAAAAACAAACGCCCCAACACGTGTTTCACCTCCGCTTCATCAGGGGGCTTATCTATGTGTGTGTGTGTGTATATATATCTACGTGTGTGTGTGTAAGTTTGCCAAAAAAAAATTCAAAAAATGAAATGCTAAAAACGGGAGCCACGTTAATACCGCGTTATAAGCGGATTCGCGCTATAGCGGATCGTGCTATAACGGGGTTGAGCTGTATTTGTAGGTTTTTGAAAAATGTGTCCCTTGCTATTGTGTCTGTTTCCTACTTTATATAGTTCACTGTAATAACTTTTGAGCACCTCATTTATTTTTTTTGAATCCGTGGTTATTTCTGTCTTATTATATATTCTAGTTATGGGCTTAGTTGTTTTGAAAATTCTCATGAGATTAACTAATAACCTTCCCGTCTTATTCCCATATCTAAAGAATTTGACTTCTCTTGCTGATATATACTTCTTTGTTATGGGGTATTGGATCTGTTTTCAATTCTATACATGTCTTACTAAGTTCTTTATTTGCTGTACAAAATTCCTGGGTTGCTCGTTTCTTTTTTCTGGAGATATATGCCATAACATTTCCTCTCATCACCGCTGTAGATGTTTCCCAGAAGAGTATGGGGTTCGATCTATGGTCCTTATTTGTGTTCTCAAACATTTCCCAAGCTACCTTTAGATAGTTCACAAACTCTTCACTATTACTCATATAATTAGGGAATCTCCAGGTGTTCGGGCTTAATCTACCCAGTCCCATGTCTAGGTCTAGGCGCACCATCGCATGGTCGGAAATAATTATCTCTCCTATTTCTATGTTAGCTACCTTGTTTAGTAGGGTTGGAGTTATGAGAAATGTGTCAATTCTCGAAAAGGAGTTATGTACATTAGAGTAGAAGGAGACCTTCTCCACTGGATTAAGTGTCCTCCAACCATCCACTACCCCAATTGCGTCTTTGACCAATTTCTTGTTTTTTGTTTGGTTGTTATCTTTGGGCGTGTTGCTCTTGGAGCTTGATTTATCCAGGAACATGTACTGGACTGCATTCCAATCTCCACCCAGTATAATATTTCCGTTTTAGTATCTTGGTTGTAATCTCTTGAAAGAATTCCATTTTATGGTCATTTGGTCCATATACATTACCCAGAAGGTAGTCTGATCCTCCAATCCTGACTTCTGCAGCTACGAATCGGACCTCACTGTCACCCACCATGTTAATTACTTCTAGGGGAAGGTTTTTATTTATGAGGATGGCTACACCAGCTTTTTTCCCTATGGCCGGGGTAAAAATACTGTACCCCACCCAGTCTCTTTGTAATTTGCTACTCTCCTTTGAATCTAAGTGCGTTTCCTGCAGGTATGCTATATCCGCTTTTTGTTTTTTAAGAAGTTTAGTACTTTTCTGTGTTTTATGGGGTTACTGAGCCCTTTGACATTCCATGTTATTATTCATGTGTGCATTTTGTGCACGTGTGTTTTTATACATGTTATGCGTGTGTTCTTTGTTCCTTTCCTGGTTCTTGTTATTTATTACATTCTGGGAATTCTGTCTCTTTTCTGTTTGTTTCCAGCACTTGGCCCTATTAAACCAGCTTGTCCACATGATCCAAGCCATTAACGTTTAACTATAAACTTCTAACTTTCTTCTTATCTCTTTTGGACTTCACTTTTTCCAGAGCAGTATTCTCTACCTCCCTGTGTATCAGGCGGTTCTCTACCTCCCTGTGTATCAGGCGGTTCTCTACCCCCTCCCTGGATTAGAGTCGGTTCTTACCTCCCCTGTGTATCAGGCGGTTCTCTACCTCCCTGTGTATCAGGCGGTTCTCTACCTCCCTGTGTATCAGGCGGTTCTCTACCTCCCTGTGTATCAGGCGGTTCTCTACCTCCCTGTGTATCAAGCGGTTCTCTACCTCCCTGTGTATTTCAAGCGGTTCTCTACCTCCTGTGTATCAAGCGGTTCTCTACCTCCCTGGTATCAGGCGGTTCTATACCTCCCGTGTATCAGCGGTTTCTACCTCCCTGTCTGATCAGCGGTTCTTACTCCCTGTGTATCAGGCGGTTCTCTACCTCCCGGTATCAGGTAGCTCCTCCTCGAGTTCCCTTGGATAGTCACCATTTTTGTCCGCCTCCTCCCGGTTGTTCTCCTGGGATCAGTCACATTTTTGTCCGCCTCCCTCCTGGGGATATTTTGTTCTACTTCTATCTCTATTTTGCATGTGAGAACGTAGTTTAAACCCCTCTTTTAGATGTCCTGACCTTGTTTTATTTTTCCTTCTTGCCTAGTGACCCCGACCCTCGCCGTTTATTATTTTTATATTAATATAGGGGGTTATTTACTATAGTTTCCTGGCTAACAAATCCGTATTAACCAGAAGCGTATGTATCACACTTGATTTTAATGACAGTGTGTGTTAATTTGGAAGGATCTTGCACAGGTTTAGCCTCCGGGGAGACTATAACCCGCCCTTGGTCTTTATACCACTGTAACGTAGATCACTTTCTTCAATCTCATGAGTGTGATGTATAAACGCAAATTTCGCCCTTTTCATCTGTCTCTTTGCGTCACTTTGTATCGGGTTTTTGCTCCATTGTTGCAACGTCGGCATCTCTGCG
>WSYH01008453.1:0-14911 GCA_036426205.1 Ascaphus truei | reverse complement strand
ACGGAGACACTCGCGCTGTATCGTACGGAGACACTCGCGCTGTATCGTACGGAGACACTCGCGCTGTATCGTACGGAGACACTCGCGCTGTATCGTACGGAGACACTCGCGCTGTATCGTACGGAGACACTCGCGCTGTATCGTACGCAGACACTCGCGCTGTATCGTACGGAGACACTCGCGCTGTATCACACGGAGACACTCGCGCTGTATCACACGGAGACACTCGCGCTGTATCACACGGAGACACTCGCGCTGTATCACACGGAGACACTCGCGCTGTATGTTGAAATTGCGGTTCCTGTCATGTGCTATAAAGTGTCCGCTCCTACACCAGTTCCTGCTGCAGCGGAGAGCGGCCTGCTCTGCTCCCATCCTCCGCCGCCCCCCAAAATGTGCTGCGCTAGGCGACCGCTGTCGCCCAGTGGTTGCACCGGCCATGAGCACAGGTAGCTGAAATCCGTGGCTCAGTCATAATAACTGAGCCTCTGAGTGAGCCACCTGTGTCGAAGGGGGAGTTATTGTGTGTGTGTATTGTGGCGGGGGGGGGGGGGGGGGGGTTTGGGTGTATTTGAGCAGGGAGGTTATTAGGAGTGTGTTTGATGTCATAATGACTGAGCCACCTGTGCTGAAGCAGGGATATACTGAAAACCTGACCTGTTGGTGGCCCGTGAGCACTGGATGTAGAGCAGGGGTGCACAAACTTTTCTGTCTGCGCCCCCCTGCCTGCTCTCAACCCTGCCCCCCCTCCTTACCTGGTGTCTGGCTTCTTCTGACATCACGAAGTCGCTTTGCCATGGCAACGCGGTCATGTGACCATGGCGACGCATCGCTGGAAGCCGCCGGACACCAGGTAAGTGAGTTACAAAGGCCTTGAGCGCGCTCCCCGGCACTTAATTTAAATCCCTTGGGGAAGAGCGCGGGGCCTCTGTAACCGCCACCCCCCCACTCGGGGTGCGACCCCCAGATTGCGCACCCCATGCTGTAGAGACTATTCTGTCAACAGGAACGGCTGTCCTTGTCCATGCACTTGTGTTCAACTTTCCAGCGACTAAGCCGGCATCTTTTGGGAGCTCCGAGCTGTAACATCTCTATCATTTCAAAAAAAGCAATTATTGCGCGGATTATACAGACGCCTCTTGGGGTTAATCCGCACGACAAGTTGTTTAAAGCAATCTGGGCTGGCCGGAATATTAGGTTATTTAGAAGTAATACATTTAGTATGTACAAGATCAATATACTTACACCTTCTCCATCATGGCTTTAGCCCAAAACACCTGGAAAACAGATAAAAGATCAGTTGCGTATAGTATAGCGTATAACGTATAACACAAATGGATAAGGCGCCTATAGTATAGTATAGCGTGGCAACCCTCTTCAAGATAGAGGTTCTAAAAAAAAGAAGACGTGTGTGTGTGTGTGTGCTGAGCACGCACATTTTAAGTGAAACTTCATTGTCTTTTGTCACTGTTTTGTCACAGAAATTGTATTTGTGATGGTGATGTTTTTAATTAAAAATCAAAACACAATTTCAGTGACAAAACGCAAAGTTTGACTTAGAACACGCGTGCGCGGCACACCCGTCCTGTTTTAGCTATTTGCACTTCTATATTTATACTAACTGTGAATTCCTCGTGTGTGTCTCTGTGCGTGTTTACTGTGTGTGTGTGTGTGTGTCTCTGTGCGTGTTTACTGTGTGTGTGTCTCTGTGTGCGTGTGTGTGTTTCCGTCTCCCAAGTGTGGTGGGGTCGCTGCTGCGCATGTGCGCCGGCGGTTGCTGCCAAGACTGCCGTCGCCGTCTGCCAATAGTAACGTCTCTTCCATTACCAACTTTCGGCACCATGAAGGCGATTTTGTGCACGCTGACTTTCGGTAGGTGCCAGCAATGAAGTTTCACTTCAAAAAGTTAGAAGTACAGACTACCATTACTCTGCTACACAGAGGCACATATTGCTAAGCGGTGTGCACCAGGCGTGTGTCACGCATATAAGCAAATAGCATGGGCTTACAATAGCAGAAGCATATACCTGTATAAAGCACGTGTTGGTCTGTGTGTATCATTACTTGGGTGTGGCTGTTGAAACGTCAAATACAAATACCCCGTGTGAGCACAGTCACATGTCTCAGGCAGGTCTGCACCCCCGCCTGTCCCCATTATCTCCCTGCATGCAGTGCTTCCACTGCAGCCAGGGATTCTGGGAAAGGGCATGAAAATGAGCCCACTCAACCTTTTGCTTATTACCCATTCCAACATGGGACCCCTATAAGCTTCTCCGCTCAGCCTTGACATGCAAATCCGTGTACGGTGGGCTTTTTGTCTATCACTACCTGTGTGTGTGTATTAGTCCGGGCCGGTGCTAGGGTAGTAGGAGCCGTCGGGACCTTCAGCCTTGCACATGTAACCCCTTCCTTAAAAGGAGTTGTTCCAGTGAAATACTGTGTATAGTGCAGGTGTTATGCACAGACTCTTATTACCTTCTCTCAGGGTGCTGGTGTCCGGCAGCCTGGTTGTTGTAAGCTTTGATGTACAGTGAAGATGCTAATAAAGGGCGCCAGGAACTTTATGGCACAAACAGGACTGGTTTTATTGGCATCATCATTCCTACACACAGCTTCCCTGAGATCCATACAGTTTGACCGGGGAGGTACCCACGGCTTTTGTCTTCCTTTTTTATAGCTTCCACAGTGGCAGGAACATACCCACGATTAGCTCAATACCAGTTCTTTCCAGACCTCTCCCAGGGCTAGGTTCAGGGGGCGCCTTCAATCTCGGTTCCCATTGCCTGTCATTCTGTGCAGGGTCCCTCTAGCCCCTACAACTGGGGGTCTGGTGTACCTAGGCGTGGGGTTGGCGTTAGAGCAAACCCAAAGTGGTACTCCCCCCAGCGAGTCCCTGTTCTAGGGCTCACAGGCCACAAGTCACACCACGCACGTTCCTCCTAATGGCAAAGGGTGAGGAGTGGCATTTCCACGTGATAGTGGTCCTTTTAACCGAAGGGGCACTAACCCATGCAAAATAATGAAGGTGACCATTCCTCTTAGACATAAAGTTAGATGCATGACAGGGCCCCCTCCTCTATATCTCCTGGGATTTAAGGCCAGAATCCCCCACCCCCAATATTTATACTTAATTTTGACATAATGGGTTACCATAGTTACAGGGGAGTGGTTTGGCTTCTCTAAACCACGCCCAGCCTTGATGACAGAGTAGGTTTCTTCCAGAATGGGGGCGGGGCTTACATTTCAGGTAGACTGATTTGCAACAATAATATAAAGGTCTTTGCTTCGCAACGTCCTACAACAGTTAACCCTTTATATGCAAAACAGTTAGCCCAACAGGGGGGTTACAACCCACCGCTCACAATTAACTTTAGAAGATTAATATTGTGCATTTGTAGTAATACAGATTCAGCATTTATAATGACAGGTTTATTTGACATTAAAAATCAGAATATGATGCAGATTGTACATTCTCATTGTAATGGGAGAGGGGGGTGGTATAGTTATATGTCTGGGAGGCAGGGTAGAGTTATGTTCATAGGGGGGAGCGGGGTACTTATGGGCCCGGCAGGAGTCATTATGCACCCTGGCGGGGGTGGGAGGGTAGTAATGTTCCCGGAGGGTGTTCGTTATGTGCAGTGGGACGGGTAGTAATGTGCCCTAGTGGGGGTACCTATGTGCCCGGTGGGGCTCATTATGCGCCGTGAAAGGGGGGTAGTACTGTGCCCTAGTGGGGGTACCTATGTGCCTGGTGGGGGCCATTATGCACCCCGGGAGGGGGGGTGTAGTAATGTGCCTTGGAGGGGGAGGGAGAAGGGGCCTGGGGGTAAAGGTATGGACCTGAGTGGCAGGGAGGGCCACAACAGAGGAAGGGGGGAGCAGAGTGTGCTTACCTGCCATCTTGGAAGGTGGAGGGGGCCTGCACCGCTGAGGTGCCTGTCAGTGGGGGCCTGTCATAATTGCCTCTCAAAGGGTGTCCGCGGAAGTGCCTGTCAGTTCAACCGGCCTCCAGCAGGCCCCCACTGTGAAGCACCTCTGCAGATCTGGCACGTTAGGGTCATCGCCAGGGTGCCCAGGCCCCCTGACACACCGGGCCCAGGGCAGTACTCCCAGCTGCCCCCCCCCCCATTGTCGGCGGCCCTGCTGCTACATGGACTTTTGCCGTTCTAGGCAACTGCCTAGTTTGCCTCATGGTTAAACCAGTCTTGAGATTCCTCCCAGGACTCCTCTTCCTTCTTGTTGGACTTTATATTTGGTCAGATTTTATATTTTAGAGGCACCGGTTCTCCCCCTTTTTTCCTGGTATTAGTGTGTTACTCTTACAGCTACTGTCATTAGGGGATCAGCAATAAGTGGCAGAGGGCAACATTAGCATTTTCAGTGTCGTGGGTCTCGTGGCACCAGAGTGATTCCGGACCTCCGAGACTTCAGCGCCACTCCTGGAGCGATCATGTGACATGCCTGATCCCTGGATATGGGGCTACACTTCCGTTGCGATCGTGCTGGCTGCTCCGTCCAAGCCCGATAACCCCCCTGGAAAACTGGCATATGCGTCACGTGCCAGCACCCACGTCGTGTCATATACGTGAAAACGGCACTGCAAAGCTCAGCCACTTGGCTACCAAAGGGGCCAACAAAGGGGTTGGGATTTGTGCTGGTAGAATATCTGCCTCGTCTGACTCCCCTATATGCCATCATTTGCATGTGCTGTGAGGTGTCCAGTGGCATAGCACTGCTTAGTACACGTGCTTATGTTCCTTCACATTGCAATGTACCTTGATGTTAGATGCACATCGCTACGGGAGAAGGGAGGGGGCCATGCTTCTTCATCAAACCCCCCACAGCTGTAATTCTTTGGGGCAGTCGCATTTCCACTCGCAACTTGCCACGGTGCCGGAGACAATGGGTGTGGCAACATCTGGACGTCCATTGTAGTCAACCGGTGTTAAATTACATTTTATTGATTTAAAAGCTAGTTCTTCCGCTCTGGTTCTTCATTATGTGCCCCTCATCGCCAACCTCTCTCGATTGCTACACTTTCTCAACACCTATTCTGTCCTAGACCCTCTACAATCTGGCTTCCGCACTGCTCACTCTACTGAAACAGCCCACACTAAAATAACTGACGACCTCCACGCTGCCAAAGACAGAGGTCATTACACTCTGCTCATATTACTCGACCTCTCTGCAGCATTCGACACCGTGGACCATCCTCTTCTCCTTCACATTCTCCATACTCTTGGTATTCGGAACAAAGCTTTATCCTGGATCTCCTCTTACCTCTCCCATCGTACCTTCAGTGTCTCTTTTGCTAACACCTCCTCCTCCTCTATTGATCTCTCTGTGGGGGTACCCCAGGGCTCTGTCCTGGGACCCCTTCTCTTTTCTCTCTACACACTCTCTCTAGGTGACCTAATCACATCTTTTGGGTTTAAATATCACCTCTATGCTGACGACACACAAATTTACCTTTCAACCCCTGACCTTACACCTGCTATACAGACCAAAGTTTCTGAATGCCTCTCTGGAATATCATCCTTGATTGCCATCCACCGACTGAAACTTAACATGGCAAAAACAGAGCTCCTTATATTTCCTCCCAAACCTGGCCCTACTACCTCCTTCCACATTGCTGCCTAGGGGTTACACTTTATTCCTCTCTCTCATTCTCCTCTCATATTCAAAACGTTTCTAAAACTTGTCGCTTTTTCCTCCGCAATATCACAAAGATACGCCCTTTCCTCTGTTACTCAACTGCTAAAACTCTGACTCAGGCCCTCATTCTCTCACGTCTCGATTACTGCAACCTCCTGCTGTCCGGCCTTCCTACCTCTCACCTGTCTCCCCTACAATCTATCCTAAACGCTGCTGCCAGAATCACTCTACTCTTTCCTAAATCTGTCTCCGCATCTCCCCTCCTGAAATCCCTCTCCTGGCTTCCGATTAAATCACTTATCTCACACTCAATTCTACTGCTCACTTTTAAAGCTTTACATTCTTCTGCCCCTCCTTACATCTCAGCCCTAATTTCTCACTATGCACCATCACGACTCTTGCGTTCTTCTCAAGGATGTCTTCTTTCTACCCCCTTTGTATCTAAAGCTCTCTCCCGCCTTAAACCTTTCTCACTTTCTGCCCCACACCTCTGGAATGCCCTTCCCCTCAATACCCGACTAGCCCCCTCGCTATCCACCTTTAAGACCCACCTTAAGACACATCTGCTTAAAGAAGCATATGAGTAGCACTGGATAATCATGGACACATGATACATAAAGCTTGGCCCCCTGCAGACGCACTTACTAGTATTCCCTCCTACTGTCTCTGTACGTTCTCCCTACCTACCAATTAGATTGTAAGCTCCTCGGAGCAGGGACTCCTTCCTTAATGTTACTTTTACAGTATGTCTGAAGCACTTATTCCCATGATCTGTTATTTATATTATTTGTTATTTATATGATATGTATTACTACTGTGAAGCGCTATGTACATTTATGGCGCTATATAAATAAAGACATACAATACAATACAACCCAACACCACCTTATCTGGCTTAAATGTGGGCATTTAAAATGGTCTAGAGCAGAAGTTCCAACTCCAGGCCACAAGGAGCACTCCGTGCAGGTTTTACGGCTGTCCTCTCATTAGCACAGAGGGCACAGCCATTGTGCTGGAGCCGGGGTATCCCTAAACCTGCACTGAGTGTTCCTTGAGGCCTGGCGTTGGGATCCATTGGGCTAAAGCAGTGACAACCAGTCGGACAGGAGACACTAAACGTGATGTCACAGAGCATAACGTGGGCAGGTTTGTGTTCGCGTGTGCAGTGCAGGGAAGATTTAGGACCATGTAAGGTATCTCATAGCTTAGCATTTACAGGCCTTAACCCGACCACTGCCATGTGGGCATTGCTTGCCCTCTCGCAGATAAAGGGGTCATCTTCCCCTAACATTGTGACAGACAGACCATGATGTCATGGGATCCATGTACAAAGCATTGCAAATGGCATTAAGGGCGTAAAATTGGCGCAGGGAAATCGCCAATGTAATTGCGCATGTGTGCGCCTGCGTACTGTTTCCCGATGTGCGCCTTAAGCGCCAAATGTTTTTAGTCGGATATTTTGGCGCACACAAACAGAATGTGCATGGCATGTTTATTTAATTAATTTATAAAATGTTTTACCGGGAAGTAATACATTGAGAGTTACCTCTCGTTCTCACGTATGTCCTGAGTACAGAGTTATGATGACAAATACATGATTACAAATAGGGTTGCCAGGTGGGTTGTCCAAAAATACTGGACACAATGGCGAAAGTTACGACGCGCGAGAATCGTTGTTGGGGAAGAATGTTATTTATAAATGACCTGACTGTAATGTCATTGTTTCTAAATTTCACTCCAAGTATTCACCAATTTGCACCAATTTATATTCTATTTCGTAAAAAATCTGGGGAGGAAGCACTCTTCCGAGGATTTTTTTAGGAAATAGAATATGAAATAGTGCAAATTGGTGCACGCTTGGAGTGAAATTTAGAACAATGAGGTAATGGTCAGATCATTTATAAATAACTGACCTGCAGTCACACTGTACATGGTGAGCAATACTGATCTTACTGCTCCTCCCACACATTCCAAGATTGTTGCACCCCTCCTCATCCTCTCTCTCCCCTTATCCTCTCACCTCTCCCCTCGTCCTTTCGCCCACCCCTCATCCTCTCATCCCCCCTCCCTTCATCCTCTCACCCCCTCCCTTCACCCTCCTCCCTGTCATTATCAACCCCCCCCCCCCTCCCAGTCGTTATCAGTACAGTAGCATTCAAACTTAGACTTCAAAATCCAGCTTTAAATTGCATATTGAATTATGCCAGTGAATAAGTAACCTGCTCTGCCTTCTTGGGGTTGATCTGTAAGTGCTGCAGAGATTGCAATGCTGCTGTGATGAATTTACAATGGTGGTTATTTTTAATAGGTCTTGAAAATGGGAAGACTTTGTATGATAACAATCCCTCCCCACCATTGGTTACTACTGTAAGTCCGGAGACATAATACCGGATACATACATGTCCGGAATTATCTCTCATTTATTACCGGACAGGGTAACCAAATACCGGGCTGTCCGGTTCAATACCGGACACCTGGCAACCCTAGTTACAATTACATAGTTACATAAGTGAAAGGAGTATACATTATATACAAGACATAGCATGCACTGTTAGAGATAATATATATTATAGGCGTACTGTATGTAACAGTTACAGACCAGATTAAAATGTGAGACAGCTTTAGTTTTGAAAGAACTTAGACTGGTGCTGGATGTGAGAGTCTCCGGTAGGTTGTTCCAGTTTTGGGGTGCACGGTAAGAGGAGGAATGGCCGGATGCTTTGTTGAGCCTTGGGACCATGAACAGTCTTTTGGAGTCTGATCTCAAATGATAGGTGCTGCATGTGGTTGGGGTGAGGAGCTTGTTCAGATAGGTGGGTAGCTTGCCCAGAAAGTATTTGAGGGTGAGACAGGAAAGGTGAACTTTGCGCCTAGACTCGAGTGAGGGCGGGGGGCTCCATGTTTCTGAATGGCCCCCCCACATCGTTAATCTCTCCATGACATCACACACAGTAAGCCTTACTGCATCTGTAAGGTGCTGCGCATCAACCACAAATGTATTCGACACAGCACAGATGTTTCATTACATACAGCCGGAGTGGCCATCTGCTGTTCTCAAGGGCCACCAACAGGTCAGTGTTTCAGGATATCCCTGCTTCAGCACTGGTGGTTCAATCAGTGCCCTAATCAACTGAGAACTGGAGCTGGCAACCCCGGATATAGTTTAACAAAATGTATTATTGTCACAGTTTGGCTAACCCACATAATATTACACTGATATTGGATATACACCACACGTGCAGAAAACACTGTACATGTGTACTTTGTGCACATCATTCTGTATGAATTTAAATGGTATAAAGCAGCTACAGTATAAAGCTACTGAGCAATATCTGTACTGTACATGTCCCAGCACAGAATATGATGCGGCCAGGTGTGGCTGCTCCAGTAATACGCTTCAGGTATGATGTGCAATGTGAGGTGGAGCTGACGGGAGCGTGAGTCATTTATTACAGCCGCGCATACTGTGCAAAAACGGCAGTATCTTATTCTTTATGCATTTATAATACAACTAGATAGATTTTTCTGGGAGACTTTATAGTTGCCATTTTTATTTGTACTTTATTCATTTATGTTTTACTTTATTTTCTAACGCGGTACTCGCCAGGAAACTCAGTACTAGGGCGTGTACTCACACGGTATGACGGGTTCATTTCTGTGTTTCATTTTAATAGAAATATTTCACTGGAGTCGCAATGAAACAGGTACGCTCCAGTTAAATAATGGCAGTAAACACAGATCTTTTTGTAAACACCATATTACCGTATTTCCTTGATTGTAAGACACCTTCAATTGTAAGACGCACCATCGATTTGGCCCTTACAATCCAGGAAAATTACTTTTTCACTCTCCATATTTCAGGAGAGGTCCCATGTCAGCGGAGGATGAAGCGTGCGGCGGCGGCAGGAGAGGTCCCACGTCTGCAGACGGTTGAAGATGGACAGCGGGTGGGTGTGCGGCAGCAGGACAGGTGCCAAGTCTGCAGGTGAATGAAGATAAGAAGACAGCGGGCGTGCGGGGGTGTGCGCGACGGGATCATATAGCAGGGAGCTGGAGCAGGAGCAGAGCGGCATAGGGGAACGGCTTGGGAGGTGCACACTGTAACCGGAAGTCAGACACCGGTCAACTTCCAGTGTTACAGTGTGCACCTCCCAAGCCGTTCCCCTATGCCGCTCTGCTCCTGCTATTATGATCTATTAGCCGCCTCTGCCACCGCACGCCCACTGTCTTCTTATCTTCATTCGCCTGCAGACTTGGGACCTGTCCTGCCGCCGCCACCGCACTCCCGCCCGCTGTCCATCTTCAACCATCTGCAGACGTGGGACCTCTCCTGCCGCCGCCGCACACTTCGTCCTCCGCTGACATGGGACCTCTCCTGAAACATCTTAAGTGAAAAGAGGGGGTTAGTACTGTAGACACTTTTTTAAATACATCGATTCTAAGATGCACCCCGATTTCAGACGTGAAAATCGGGAAAAAAAAGTGCGTCTTAGAATTGAGAAAATAGGGTAATTCGCTTGCAGCATGTTGCAGTCTCACGCGCAATGCAATATTGTAACATGGCCAAGCCAGTTTACAGCAGCTAGACCTGTCCTAAATCGGCCAGGTAATGGTTAAATCTCTGTGGTACTTAGGCGCGCCTATATAGAGTAGTGAAAAGTGATGTGTTGTTAAACAATATTACATCACAAAGAAAGTATAAAGAAGGTATACATTGTGCACTAATAAATATTAATGTGGAATAAAGTGCATGTGCAAATAATAAAGTGAAAAAAAATCGCAGTTCAGCCCTATGGAGAAAGGTCCAAATTTCTTCTGTAGACGGATGTGCTGGGAGGTTTGGGGAGTGCAGGTATCACCATATGAAAATGAAGCGAATAAACACTGCATAGCACAATATGCTTCAATTGGCTCTCAAATAGTAGGAATTCAATAGGATGGGGACTCACGTTCTCTTAATGTAAAACCAGCATATCCACTTATGGGCAGTTATCATCTATAATGCAAATATAATCTCAGTACACAGGCCCAGGATATGAGCAGCCTGGCAAACATGATTAGTAAATCGGTTCCCGGGGGAGGTGGCAAGAGTAAGAGAGACAAACAGGTCGGAAAGGAGACAGCATTGTGCAGAGTTTATGGGAAACTTTTTACTCTGAAAGTCAATTTCAAGAAATGACAAGAAACTCAGGAAAATAAAATAGTTATCGTTTATATTTTTCGTTCTTTGAATGTTTCGAGTAAAAGTCTTTTCATTTCCACTCAGGTTTCACACCCGGAGTGATGATCTAATTGGAGTTGAACTGGTGTCACCCACCGTTGGCCTCCGGAGGTGAGGTGGGGAGATGAGGCGTTTTACCAGGGAGCCAGAATCCAGGGACAACAGGATCGGGGTGAGAGATGGAAAGACGTCCTCCCAGGTCTCTGGGACGCGGCACTTGGCGGTCCCCGAAGAGGAGGAGGGTGAAGATGTCACGATGGACGTGT
Organism: Ascaphus truei; assembly: GCA_036426205.1. Taxonomy (NCBI): domain Eukaryota; kingdom Metazoa; phylum Chordata; class Amphibia; order Anura; family Ascaphidae; genus Ascaphus; species Ascaphus truei. The sequence continues at coordinate 3,769 of WSYH01008453.1, read as the reverse complement.
GTGACACCCCGTACATGCCTATCCGAAGGAACTCGCGCTTCTACAGCTCCATGAGAGTGCGGAACAAGCATCGAAGGGACAGACAGAGCAGCAGAGAGGCCAACGAGAATCCGCCTCAAACTGCTGGTGAGTGAAACTCAGGGCGCAGAATGCAGCAGGTTATCACAGCACTGCGTGTCAGACCTGCCATGAAGAGGTTAAACACGCCCCCAGTTACAACCAATAAACCATCACATGCATGTTCCGATGTGGCCCTATGTTGGGCTTATGCTTATTACCCACACAGTCATTTACAAAATGTTTTTATTTGAAATACATTGACCTATTTAGCAGGTACTATGCCCGTGTTTTGGTCCTGTGCCTATTCAATGCCATCTGTTTACTTATTCCTCCCAGTGTGTGAAGGCACATTCCAGGCCCCTGCCCCCAGGGGCTAGCATGTGCCAGTTTCAGGTCAGAAGATTCATGAGGATTGGTAATATATTTGCTACTTATAAAAACATCAAGGAACAGCAAATAAAAATACAATTTGTGAGCACATTCGCATGTCTCAGACAGGTCTGCCCCCTGCCTTTCCCCATTATCTCTTAGAATACAGCACTTCCACTGCAGCCAGGGATTCTGGGTAATGACATGCAAATGAGCACACAGTGTGTAACCTTTTGCTTCTTACCCATTCTAACATGGGACCCCTATAAGCTTTTGTCTGCTGTATTACACAGCTTTTCAGCACAGCCGGGGTTAATTCAGTACATAGCCAGTAAAACCTACTCACAGACAGCTGCCTGACTTTCTTTAATCAAAGGAAAATATTCAACTCTATTAAATGTGTGTGTATAAGTATATACAAAATAATGCTCTGTTGGAAAAATATTATTTGTCAACAGCAAACAGCATACTGTATGTTCAAGCAGCAATCAACTTCCCCCCTCCCCCCTCAAAATCAAGCATTGAGTTTTAATTCCCACTGAGCTGGATCAGGAAAATATAGAAGTCAAACCCCCCATTGCCATGACATTTTATTTTTGTTCTGTGGCGACTATTGTACTTGCAAGGAGAAAAAAAAGATGGCGGCATGGTCACCCAATCAGAAGCTGCCATGTCATCTCACGAGGATGTCACCACCTTCTATTGGCTACATTGTTCCTCCCACATATGAATTCTCGTAATCAAAATTAAATCTCAGGAACTGGAGCGTTCCCCGAAGCACCGTGGTCCCCCTTTTTTTTTTACATAAAGTATATATATATCAGTAATATTTCCATTTGATATATATATATATTTATATTGTGATGCCCACACCACGTTTTAGTCCCAGATAAAGGCAGGAAACGTTGTACTTCTCTTATATGGGGTTTATTTACAGGGAATAAATCAAGTTCTAACAGGCCCACCGTCCCATTAAATCAAAACAATACATAAAAATAATACCTATTCCCTTTAGGGATAGCCAACACCACCATAGCTTTCGCCCTCACTAACTGCATGGCCAGCTAAGCTGGTTCCCAAGCTAAAAAGATTCGCTGGCGTACGCCAGAGTGTAACAGTCTCTGCATACAATAAGGGTTTTGCTTATCTTAGTCCTTTTTGGAGCAGACGTCCCTGCTTCAGCACGGTCTCTCCTCCTTTCTTCCTAGGGGAACTCTGCCCCACGTTGAGCCCAGAGAAACTCCTCTGTAGGTCCTCTATACCAGCTGCCGCAGCTGGGGAGCACTTCTATCTCCCCCTTCTCTGGGGAAAACACTCTCTGTCTGGCAGCTTCCTGTGTTAACTTCATTAGTTGGCAGCTGCTGCTGGCTTCTCTTTGAGGAATTAACACTCTGTGGACTGGAAAGCACACTTACTTCACTGTTCCAGCCCCTAGAGGACAGTGATGGTATCACAATATATACCGGTATATGTGAATAAAAAAATGAGCAGTCCGAATTACTACTTGAAGAGGCAATCCAAGCAGGCGTTTTTGTTTGCAATTTCTATTTTGAACATAGGATTGAGCAGGGGGTCTCCGGAGCTGAACCTCATTCATTTCAGCTCCGGGGACCCCCTGCTTCCAGAGATACTTACCTCCACAGGGGGTGCCTATAGCTGCTCCGCTTAATCTAATGGCCGCTGTTCCAAGCTTCCGCTCCCTGTGGGCCAACAGGAAGTCGTGACGTAATAGAGTTCGGCTTCCTATTGGCCGGCGTGACGCGGGAGCTTTAAGCTTTGCAGAGATACCGGCTCCCCATTTGGAAGTCTGTATCTCGGGAAGCAGGGGTGTATACTACACTGAAGTATACCTATGGCATACAAACGTGGGAGGGTCGTTATCCCCCAACCTAAGGCTGCGCTTATAGTGCCGGCGACAGCAATGTTGCATCAAAACAAATGCATTGCCGCCATTGCGTGCGCTTATAGTAAGCACGACACGACGGCGCAACGGCTTGGTCGCGAGCGCTGGAAGTCATCTCAATTTGATTTTTCCAGCGACAGTAGCCTGACATCACCGTCATGTCGGCGGGACTATAAGCGCGGCCTTAGTCATACAAATCACTCTTTGGACATTACCGAAAGTTTCTTAGAAAAGTGGATATTTTGTATCTTGTGTAAGAGATACGAGCCATTATTATATACCGTATTCTTAGCAGCTTCTAAATACTAATACAAATGTACAAATACAGACTGTAGATTTATGCATCAATACAGAGAAGAATGTGTTTATACCAGGGGTGGCCAACTCAAGTCCTCAATGGCCACCAACAGGTCTGGTTTTCAGGATATCCCGGCTTCAGCACAGGTGACTCAGTCAAAGCACTTGGCCACTCCTGCCATTTATTAGGAGATATTTGAGACACACAAACACACCCCTTTCACCTCTCTCCACTCCATGCTGTTTCCCCCTCTCCTGACACCTCCTGATTGGCTGCTGTTGTGTAATGCAGCCAATCAGGATGGAGGAAGCGTCCCTGCCCTACTCTCTCCCTGCTCGGGAAAATCCCACGGCACCCCAGACTGGTCAGGTCACTATGTCCAGAGTTAATAGCAGTATACACATACATGTCCAGAGAGGTAATACCTGTATACACATACATGCCCAGAGAGTTAATACCGGTATACACATACATGCCCAGCGTGTTAATATCGGTATACACATACACGCCCAGAGAGGTAATACCGGTATACACATACACGCCCAGAGAGGTAATACCGGTATACACATACACGCCCAGAGAGGTAATACCGGTATACACATACACACCCAGAGAGTTAATACCGGTATACACATACACGCCCAGAGTGTTAATATCGGTATACACATACATACCCAGAGAGGTAATACCAGTATACACATAAATGTCCCGAGAGGTAATACCGGTATACACATACACGCCCAGAGAGGTAATACTGGTAGACACATACACGCCCAGAGAGGTAATACCGGTATACACATACACGCCCAGAGAGGTAATACCGGTATACACATACACGCCCAGAGAGGTAATACTATACACATACACTCCCAGAGAGGTAATACCGGTATACACATACACGCCCAGAGAGGTAATACCGGTATACACATACACGCCCAGAGAGGTAATACCTTTATACACATACATGCCCAGAGAGGTAATACCGGTATACACATACATGCCCAGAGAGGTAATACCGGTATACACATACACGCCCAGAGAGGTAATACCGGTATACACATACACGCCCAGAGAGGTAATACCGGTATACAAATACACGCCCAGAGAGGTAATACCGGTATACACATACACGCCCAGAG
>WSYH01008452.1:13383-29083 GCA_036426205.1 Ascaphus truei | reverse complement strand
TAAAATGCTGGAACGTATAGGAATGGGTGAAATGTTTAGACAGTATGTAAAGGCCCTATCGGCAAAAGTCAAGGTAAATTGATCTTAGCCCTTTATATATATGCATAGTATTTTACCTTAATGTCACACTTAACAGCAAAACAACATTTTACCTCTAATTTATTAATTACTGTGCGTCTGTTATATCTTCACAGTACATCTATAGATCTCTTTATAAACCAAACTAGCAAACAACAATCAACCTTCCCTTAAATCTACGTTTTACTCAGGCTTATCTCCATTAAAAGTAACCCCTTTTTTTTTCCTGTCTTTCTTCATACTCCTTCAATTGTCACATACTCAGATCTCGGCTCTGATGGAGCCGTCTAAGAGATATATAGTCATTAATCTCAGTTATTTATTCTTCTTCACTCGTTGGTCTCTTGTTCTTCCTGCTGTAGTCTTCTGTCTCCGTGCTGCCTTCCGTTACTATCGCTGGCCTTTCTGTTGGTTTTGCTGGCCACTTCCCGCCATCGTTGCCCCCTCAACTCTGGGTGGGGCCGAGTTGTTCCTGGCGTCGCGGAGTCCTGCGATCTTTCCCTTTCTTTGGGTCCTGGAATATTGAGTCTTTCAAAAAAATTTGTGGGATTTTCTCCGTATCTAAGTAACGTAGCTTTCCCTTGTTGTATCACAATCAGCTTAGTAGGGAATCCCCATTTATATCTCATGTTGGCTTTTTGCAGGCACATAGTGACTTCCCTCATGTCTCTGCGGCGTTGTAGGGTGAACGCGGAGAGGTCGTTATACAGCTGGATTTGCGCCCCTTCATAGTCAATATTATTAATACTTCTGGCCTTTTGCATAATTAGTTCCTTTTCCGGGAATTTTGCATTTTAACAGCGATGTCTCTCGGGGGATCTGATGGTCTAGGTCTGGGTATCAGCGCTCTGTGTGCCCTGTCCATCTTCCAGGTTCGCTCCAGTGTTTCGTCCGTTATATGAGAGAATAGTTTTTGTAAGTATGGGACTATTTCTTGGGGTTCCACCGCTTCAGGTACTCCCCTGATTCGTATATTAGAGCGTCTTCCTCTATTGTCCAGATCTTCTATATGCAGGAGCATGTTTTGTATAGTCTCGTTCTGTTCTTGCACTTTGTGAGTTACATGCTCCTGCACTTCTGTGACCATCCCTGCTTCCTTCTCTAGGTCATCCACTCTGTCCCCCAGAGTAAATACCTCCTTTTTGATCTTAGATAGTTCGGTTTGAAACATTAGCTTCAGATCTGTTAACAGTTTTTGTATGTCATCTTTGGTTGCTAGGTTAATCAGATCGGTCTTTGTGGCATAATCCCTCTTTCCCTCGGCCATTAGAGAGTCTTTTTCCTTGCCCTGTCCGGGCGAGCTTTGCGGGGAGTGAGATGGTGTCTGTGCGTCCTCTGCGTCTGTGTGCTTTGGCGTTGCCTCCGGTCGCCGGAATTTCTGAAGCTATTTTCAGCTGCTGCGGGGTTTTTTTTGTGGCGTTTGGCATCTTTCACAGTTCTGTTGTTGCCTTGCTCTCTTATCTTGTTTTAGTTTGCTGTTTTGGGGCTGCTTTAGTGAGTGTTATTAGTATGTGGCTATGCAGTCATTTTATTTGGTGCGTATAGTAGTGGTAACCCCCCTGTGGTCACTGTACCTCATCTAGGCGGCCGTCCCGTCCGGCGCCTGCCGGGGGTTCACTCACTCCTGTGGGTAGCAGCCATTTAGAGTCCTGGGACTGGGAGACTCGGGCCCGCCTGTCAGTGCTTGTATTCAGTCTCCTATCTATGCTTCAGTCAGGGGGGGGGGCAGTTGTTCCCCTCACTACCTCAGGAGAGGTGTGGACTCCGGGTCCCCGGAGCTTCAGTGTGGCGTAGGGGGGGGGTCACACCAGCCTCCTCCCGGGCACTCACCGCTGGTTCCCTACCTCCCGTGCTGCCGCCTGACTGCTTCGGGTGCTGCCTCCCTTCTGAGGCGCTCTCCACATGGTGCGCAGGCGCCATCTTGGATTCCAAGCGGGCTGCGGTGAGCTCAAGCGCTTCTCTGCTCTGTCGGAGCTAATGCCACCGCTCGTTGGTGGGAGCGGGTGCCGGCCACCCACGCACTATGGGGTCAGGGAGGAGCGCTGGTCTCGGCCGCGTCGATCAGGGTTGCAGGCCGGGTGGCGTCGCTTCGGAGCTCCTTCAGTTGCGTCCGGCGGCCATCTTGGATTTTTCGGCCGGAGGAGCTTCGGGGTACTGGCTCTCCCCCACGCTTGCTGCCCGCTCGGTTCACCGCCTCGGGGCCACACGGGGTGCGGGTGAGTCTCCCCCACTCGTGGGGCACTTTTTCACCACTTTATGGGTGATTCTAGGGGTACTACTGATCGTTTCTAAACTGGAGCCACACGGAGCTCTCTGGCTGTGCTGTTTCCCAGTTCGGCTGCTTGCCACACCCCCATGTGGCCTCATTGTGAAGCCAGTCGCTGTGGAGGGAACATCTCCCCTCCTAAGAAGAGAAGAAGGGCGTGGTGTAAGAAGACGGAAGAAGACGGAAGAAGACGGAAGAAGACGGAAGAAGACAGCTCTATGTGCATGGGATGAAATATCCAAAGATGAGAAGGTCTGTACGTTCCCCTCCCCTCTCACCCCAATATGTGGGAACCCCGATTTCCCCCCAGGAATGGACTCTAGAACATTTAAAAAGTGGAGCGGAGCGGGGCTACTAAGATTAGGAGAACTGATGGATATGGGAGAAATTAGAAATTTTAAATACTTCCAGGACCAGTTTGATTTCAAAGAAGGAGAAAGATGGCAATTATCACAAATTGTTCACTATATGAGCACCAAAAGAAATAAAAAAAATATGTTGAGGAGATTGAATCCTTTCGAGGCGGTGTTGTTAGTACTAGGTGCTAGAGGACATAATATATCGTATATCTATAAAACAATACTGGAAATCAAAGCTGAACCTAAACCCGGATTTGTATTAGCTTGGGAAAAGGACCTGGGTAAGGAATACTCTGCACTAGAGTGGACACAAATGTGGCGTAATGCCAGCACCTCCTCGATATCGACGAACATACTGGAAAATATATATAAGATAATGTACAGGTGGTACTATACGCCACAAAAACTGAACGCATGCTATCCAGGAACGTCAGACAAATGCTGGAGAGAATGTGGGGAGGTGGGTACAATGCTACATATCTGGTGGGAGTGCAAGAAAATAAAGTGTTTCTGGGATGAAATAGTGGAACAGATTTTCAATATAACCAAGATCAGAATCCCGAAAGACCCGAGTATTCTATTGCTAAACAGGGAAGGGGTCGAAGGGCATAGAATTAGGAAATCCTTACTCATACATAAGCTGAACGCAGCAAGATGCACCATAGCTGCCAACTGGAAAAAGCTGGAAGCTCCCACTATGAGACAATGGGAGTCGAGGGTATGGGAGGTTATGAGAATGGAACAGCTCTCATACATAACAACTGATACAAGGTTAAAATATGAGATTCTCTGGCTACCATGGTCTGAATACACTGGTCATAGAATACTGTAAGGTGAGAGAGGAGTCATCTGCCAAAATGAGAACAATAGGGATAAACGGGTTTACTAAGTATGAAGTTGACTTACTAGCAGAGCTTAATATAAGAGAATTTTGTTTTGTTTTTGTTCATGACTGTATTTATTATTTAACAAGCTGTATCTGCGACTTTACAGTTTGTATGTTTGACTGTGATTGATTTGTGTGATATGATTATGTACTATAATGTGGTATGTGTTATGTGTTTACTATTATAAAAACGTTGACAATAAATAAAGAATTTAAAAAACAAAAAATGAGGCGACATAGGCTTTTATAGGCCTATGATGTCACATTTTGGTCAAATGTTTCCCATGGTCCTGTTTGGGCTGTGAAAAACGTGTAATTTGGGTGATGAAAAAAAAATGATGACGTCATTTAAAGGCAATGAAAGCACAGCCAATCAGAATGGCTTTGCTTCAATTGCCTTTAAGATGATGTCATTAAAAGAAACATGGCTGGTCTCACATGGTAGCCAATCAGAGCGTGGGAACTCCATCCCATCTCTGATTGGCTCTAGTAGACCATGTGACAGAGGCTGGGGGGAGAACGGATGTGATGTCTTTGAAAGCCTGTCACATGGTACTAGAGCCAATCAGAGTTGGGATGTATTTCCCACACTCTGATTGGCTACCGTACCATGTGAGACCAGCCATGTTTCTTTTAATGATGTCATCTTAAAGGCAATTGATGCAAAGCCATTCTCACCCCAGAAGACCCCAAAGAAGAAAGAAGACACAGACGTGGATTTATTATGTTTTTTTATTTTATGACTAACCTGTGAATTGGTTCCTGTGCTTCCGGGTCACTTGGATTTTGGAGAGTGGGCATCTAATGGTGAGTAAACAAAAGAAAAGTATTTTATTTTTTCACTCCCATTTAATGCCCGTTAATGTATCTACATTAATACATTCACGGACACTGAATGGGTGTATTGTATGTGAATTTTGTATGTAAATGCATTGTATTTTATGCTGTATTATTGCCCCTGTATGTATGTTTATCTATCTGTATGGATAGACATACAGGGATAATAATTGATTGTTTGGCTCATGTTTAGGTTCCTTTCATGTATGGATAATGTATTTAGCATCTTTATTTTGTCATTGTTGTGAATAATGTAATTTGTATTTAGCTAATGGCTTCTTTATGGTACTTAGATTAGAATGAAGTTGGTTACTTTAAATTAGAATTGTTTTGGCAATGGTTTGGCTTTAGCAATTGAATAGGGAATTGTATAATTGATTTGTATTGTATTTTAATTGTTTGAGGAAATTGATTAATTGATTGATGCTAATTGTATTGATGTTGGTTAGTTTCTAATTGATTTTCAAAATGGCATTGGTGGTTAAGGGACATTGTTCATAGTGTATTTTATTGTTACATATATTTAGCAAAGTGTTACATGATGCACAGATTAATTGCATCATGTACACACTCAATGCAATTGTGTGACATTTCATAGACATTTGTGTAGCTGCAGTTTGTTTTTTTTATATTTGCAATGGCTGCTGGATTTATTTTAACATGCGCTGTGGTGATTTTAAGATAAAAAATGCATGTTTTGATTTATGCATGTTTTATGTGTTTAATAATGGGCAAATAATCTATTATTCATATCTGGATAATAGTAATTTGGCACATTATTGTACTGTAGGTGTTGGGGGGGGGATGTATGTATAGGTCCGGTTTATTTATTTTACATTCAGGGTTGGTTCCTTGGTTCTGCATGAGACCTCTGGAGACCACATGCGGTCTCCTCGGGTATCTCACGGGTATCAGGCTGGTGGTTCCACGGGTGACACCTGCGGGGAAGAATCGGTGGTCCCACATCCGTGGAGGCATCGTGGACCCGTAGGTGCGGGGATGAGGCGGTGTCCCACATCCGTGGGGGCACCGCGGACCCGTAGTGAGCACTCGTGAGTTCCCCAGACCCCCGTGAGAACCACCCAAGGCCCCGCAGACACCTATGGGTCTGACCCCAGGAGACCACCTGGGGGCCATAGCGCTTGGTTGGACCCACCAACAGGCCTCCAGCACCTGTGTGAAACAAGTTGCTGGTACCCTGTAGGTCTGTCAGGTGACCTGCCAGCCCGCCGGGGACTCGCGTGGGGCTGGGATATGAGCCCTGTATGTAAAAGAATAAATCATGTATTTATGGGGAGGCACAGGGGGTGGGTAATGTATTTAATAAATAGAATGATGTTTATTGTGGGGCAGTGTATTATTTTAATTGTGGGTACTGGGGGTGGGGGGAGGGGATATAGGCCCCAAGGGTATGTGGGTACGCCTCCCTTGTGGGTATTGGATGAGGGTGGTTAGGCCTCACGGGGTGGGGGTTAGTGTGGGAGGGTATGTAGGCCTCCCGAGTGGTGGGTGAGGGTGGGTTAACCCCTTAATGACTGTAGCGGTTAATAACCGCTATGGTGATTAAGGGGTTAGGGGACATTACATTGGCTATTGTAATTGTTGTGCATGTTTTGCAGCACCGTAGGGGCATGGGCAGAATGAAGATGAGGATGAAGATGGCCTTCATCATGGGTGCCTGTAAAAGGTAAGTGTAATATGTTTTGACTGTATTTATTGAAATTTAAATGTATTTAAAATGGCCAAATGCATTATTATCCATATGTGGATAATAGTAATTTTGGCCATTACTGTATAGTATGTGTTAGGGGGCTGTATTTAGTTATAATTATTGTTTCTTATTTTTGGAGGTGCAACATTGATACCGGGACTCCCGCGGTGACCCCGAGATGGCTGCGGGGACTCACATGGGGACCCCCGCTTGGTGAGCTGCTGACCCCCGGGCCCCTGCGGGGTCAGCCGGGGACACCCGCACGACCCCCTGGCTCCGTCAGGACCCCCGCGGGGTCAGCCGGGGACACCCACCAGCCTGCTGTATGGGTTTTGCGCATGCAAAAATAAAAAGCCAGAATTTTTTCTAAGTCCAGATTTCTTTGCGTCTACTCTGACCTGCCATGTTCTGATCAACACGACTTTCGCGTTTGCTAAGGCTGCGTTGCTTAGTGCATCCCACTTAAGAGCAGAATTTCACGCAAACAGGGTTGCGATTGAGCAAAGTTGGACTTAGAAAAAATCCCTGAAAAAAGTAATTTTTAGACTGCAAAGTGCCTGTTTGCGTTGCTTAGTGCATCGTGTTGAGCCAAAAATCATGATCGAAGAGCACTTTGCGGTCTAAAAGTGACTTAACGGAGCTTAGTGCATTGCCCCCTATGCTTTTAGTGCTTGAGGCGCATGGAGATAAGGTGACTTACCTAAGGTCACAAGGAGCCAACACTGGGAATTGAACCAGGTTCCCCTGCTTCAAACTCAGTGCCAGTCAGTGTCTTTACTCAGTGAGCCACTCCTTCTTATCAACTAATATATCTTATAACTATGCAACACTAAAGGTACAACTACCCACGCACCGGGGTTATTGGACCAGATTCTCTGCAATTCCCACTTTCCCATAAAAGGTTTGCGAAACTGGGGACAACCCCATAGCAGTTCCGCAAACCTGGAGAAAAAACTCAGTGAGGAGGAGGAAATAGTTGTGCCCCAATATGAGACAACAAAAGTTTGCAAACATATGTCCTTTAGAGGACCTTCCAAGTTCTATTCTGCCCATTCTAAAGGCCACCATATTGATATCTTTTTTAATATGGTTAATAACGAGTTCAGTCAACTAGTGAGAGCATTTAAGATTGGGGATATTAAACACAATTTCAGTAAGATAGAAAACCTAGCTTTGAAGTTTCTGAAGGATTATAAAAACTTCATTATAAGACAAGCAGACAAAGGAGGGGGTGTAGTCCTACAAGATCGTAGGACTTTGAAAAGGAAGCACCTTACTGTAGCTTTTGTACGATGAATCATTTTACAAAACATTGAATTATGACCCCACTAATGAGTATAAAACTCTTTTGAAAGAAATACTTGATGAGGCACTGTTAAAAACAGTTATCTCAAAACCTGAGTATGCTTTTCTTTTTGTAGAGTTTCCGAAAATTCCGATTTTTATCATCTCCCGAAAACGCACAAGTCTGTCATAAATCCGTCCGGAAGACCAATCGTTTCCGGTATCCAATCCCTCACTTCAAACTTATCACAGTATGCCGACTCTTTTTTGTAGATTTATGTGGGAGTGCACCCTGCTGTCCTTATTTTTATTTTCAAATTTTGAGTGGAAAAACACGTATAGGTGTATTACTTGTGACGTCCCGGCCCTATATACCCACATTCCACATGATAAGGAACTGGAGGCGGTAAAAAAAATCTGGAAGGAGACCCTACGCTACACTCATTGAACAGGGAATTCATCCTTGACTCGATTAGATTCATATTAGAGCACAACTATTTCCTATTAATCACTGAGTTATTTCTCCAGGTTTGCAGAACTGCTATGGGGACAAGATTTGCCCCCAGTTTCGCTAACCTGTATATGGGAAAGTGGGAATTGCAGAGAATCTGGTCCAATAACCCATTCAGCAGTAATATCATTTGGCGTCGCTATATAGACGATATCTTATGTGTATAGGAGGATGATCTCGAGTCAGTGAATTAATTCCTTGTCTATCTCAATGATAATGATAATAATCTGATCTTTACCCATGTATCTGAATCACAAGTGGTTGAGATTTTGGAGCTTAAGCTAACTGCACCTGAGGATGGTAAAATAAATACCAAAACTTTCTTTAAAGATGTAGATTCTAATACTCTGTTACTAGCAACAAGTAACCACAAACGTACTTGGATCAGTAACATATCGGTGAGTCAGTTCATGAGGATCAGAAAAAACTGTAGCAGGAATGAGACTTTGAGATACAGGCGAATAAACTGTATGACAGTTTTATTCAAAAAGGTTATCCAATTGTATTGTATTGTATGTCTTTATTTATTCATAAATGTACAAAATAGCGCTTCACAGTAGTAATACATGTTGTAATCATATAAATAACAATATAAATATAAATAATAGGTCATGGGAATAAGTGCTTCAGACATAAAAGTAACATTAAAGAAGAGGAGTCCCTGCTCCGAGGAGCTTACAATCTAATTTGTATGTAGGGGAACATATAGAGACAGTAGGAAAGAATTCTAGTATGTGCGTCTGCAGGGGGCCAAGCTTTATTCGGTATTGAGGGGAAAGGCATTCCAGAGGTGTGGGCAGAAAGGGAGAAAGGTTTAAGGAGGGAGAGAGCTTTAGATACAATGGTGTAGAAAGAAGACATCGTTGAGAAGAACGCAAGAGTCGGGATGGTGCATAGCGAGAAATTAGGGCTGAGATGTAAGGAGGGGCAGAAGTGTGTAAAGCTTTAAAAGTTAGGAGGAGAATTGAGTGTGAGATGTGTGGTTTGATCGGATGCCAGGAGAGGGATTTCAAGGGGGAGACACGGAGAGAGATTTAGGAAAGAGTAGAGTGATTCTGGCAGCAGCATTTAGGATAGATTGTACGGGAGACAGGTGAGAGGCAGGAAGGCTGAACAGCACGAGGTTGCAGTAGTCGAGACGGGAGAGAATGAGGGCCTGAGTCAGAGTTTTAGCAGTCGATTAACAGAGGAAAGGCGTATCTTTGTGATATTGCGGAGGAAAAAGCAACAAGTTTAAGAAACGTTTTGAATGTGAGAGGAGAATGAGAGAGAGGAATCAAGTGTGACCCATGGGCAGCGTGGTTTGGCTACTGGATGAATGATCATATTTCCAACAGTAATGTGGAAGGAGGTAGTAGGGCCAGGTTTGGGAGAAAGTATGAGGAGCTCTGTTTTTGCCATGTTAAATTTCAGTCGGCGGATGGCCATCCAGGATGATATTCCAGAGAGGCATTCAGAAACTTTGGTCTGTATAGCAGGTGTAAGGTCAGGGGTTGAAAGGTAAATTTGTGTGTCGTCAGCATAAAGGTGATATTTAAACCCAAAAGATGTGATTAGGTCACCTAGAGAGAGTGTGTAAGAAAAGAGAAGGGGTCCCAGCACAGAGCCCTGGGGTACCCCCACAAAGAGATCAATAGAGGAGGAGGAGGAGGTTTTACCAAGAGAGACACTGAAAGTGCGATGGGAGATGTAAGAGGAGATCCAAGATACAGCTTTGTTACGAATACCAAGAGTATGGAGAATGTGAAGGAGAAGAGGGTGGTCCACGGTGTCAAATGCTGCAGAGAGGTTGAGTAATATGAGCAGAGTGTAATGACCTCTGTCTTTGGCAGCATGGAGGTCGTCAATTATTTTAGTGAAGGCTTTTTCAGTAGAGTGAGCAGTGCGGAAGCCAGATTGTAGAGGGTCTAGAAGGGAATTGGTGTTGAGATAGTGTAGCAATCGAGAGAATACAAGACGGGAATTGGTGTTGAGATAGTGTACTGCACCGACACACTTTATTCGAGCAAATACCCAGTATGTACCTGGCAGATACCTGGAATGCGCCGCTCCTCACCTCTGACAAGCCCCGTTGCGTTTGCCTTCCCAGCCTGGGTTCATGCCTGGCTGATGGGCGGCTGATCTGTTAAATGATAATGATTAGGATTTAATAGGCTGCAATGCTTCGCGTGTCTACCAGATGGCATAAATTCATGAATTGTAATGCAGTATATATATATATACTGTGCAGTATTGCAGCCAGCGGGAATAAAATGCTTCAATCCCTGCCTGGAAAATACCTCAATGCACTCGGGCAGAAAACAGTCACAAACCTCAATACACCCGGGTATACCCGAATTCGTGGGACTAGCCGAGCTCGAATAAAGTGTGTCGCCAGTGTAGCAATCGAGAGAATACAAGACGTTCAAGGAGTTTGGAGGCAAAAGGCAGGAGGGAGACAGGTCCATAGTTAGAAGGACAGGTCAGGTCAAGTTTGCTGTTTTTGAGTAATGGCATAACAGTTGTATGCTTGAAGGAGGATGGAAAGGTACCAGAGTAGAGGGAAGAGTTAAAAATCTGTGTGAGCATAGGGATTATAGTAGGAGCAAGAGGTTTTAGGAGATGGGAGGGAATGGGATCAAGAGGGCAAGTGGTAGAGGGAGAAGAGGAGTTCAGCAGTGAAACATTCTCTTCCGAGATAGCGGAAAAAGAGTCAAGAAAGGCAGGAGGAGAGTTGGGAAGCGGCGCAGGACGGGAGAGGCAACAGATGGGATGTTCTGACGTATGAATTCTACCTTTTCCTTAAAAAAGTCAGCAAAGTCCTGAGGTGAGATGGAGGAAGAAGAGAAGGCAGTCGAGTGTGGTCTGAGTAAAGGGTCAAAGACAGGAAAGAGTCGGCATGGGTTAGACTTGTGTGTGTTGATTAGTGATGAAAAGTAGGTTTGTTTAGCCTGAGAGAGGGCAGAGTTGAAACAGGACAGCATAAATTTGTAGTGAATGAAGTCTGCGAGCGTATGAGATTTCCTCCAGAGGCGTTCAGAGGAATGAGTGGAGGAACGCAGCATGCGTGTGTGAGAGTTTAGCCAGGGTCTGGGGTTAGAAGGACGAGGACGGCAGAGACAAAGCGGGGCATGTAGATCAAGAGAGGAAGATAAGGCAGAGTTGTAGTTCCTGTCCAGGTTGTCAGGGTCTGAAGCAGAACTGAGAGAGGAGAGGGAGGAGCGTAAAGTGGAATCAAAAGCTTGTAGGTTAATAGAGCGCAGGTTTCTGCAAAAAACAAGGGCTAGATGGAGATGGAGTGGAGAGAAGCGAGAGAGAGAAAATGAGATGAGGTGATGGTCAGAGAGAGGAAAAGGGGAAATGGAGAAATCGGAGAGAGAGGAGTGTTTAATGAAAACCAGGTCTGGGTAGTGGCCAGCCTTGTGGGTGCTGGCTTTAGTCCACTGTTGAAGGCAAAAAGAAGAGGTTAGAGAGAGAAAACGGGAAGCCTAAGGGAGAGAGGGGTCATCAATGTGGCAGTTGAAGTCCCCAAGGAGAAGAACATGGGAGTCTGAGGAGAGAAAGAAAGAGAGCCAGGATTCAAAGTGAGAGAGAAAGGCAGAAGGGGGATGAGTAGAGGTAGGTGGGCGATAGATGACCGCCACATGGACCGGGAGAGGAGAGAAGATCTGGACTGTGTGAGCCTCGAAGGAGGGAAAAGCAAGAGAGGGGGGAATAGAAACTGTTCTGTAACGGCAGAGAGAGGAGAGCAGGAGCCCCACGCCTCCACCCGTGGAGTTACTATAGGGAGTCGCTGAGCAAAGTTCTATGTGCTTGCAGCTCCTGTCGGTCTTTGCAGTTACGCTTCATCCTCTTGCCTGTTTTGAATTCCTGTTGCTAACCCCGGACCGTGACCCCAACCTCGCTGCCTTCCAGCTGCCCTGACCTCCGCTTGCCTCCTCAACTTTGCACCTCTGATGCCAGCCCTGACCTCTGCCTGTCCCCTGGACTTTGCAACTCTGCTGCCAGCCCTTACTCCTGCTTCCATACCGACTACGGATACTTTTACAGGACTCTGTTCTTGGGTTGTGGTCGGTTTTTTGTATCCCTACCTCAGCCCTGCGGGTCCGCCTCCTGATTTGAGATGAGCACCGTCACATTAAAGAAGTGTGTGTTGCCAGAGAGAGATCTCAGAACCAGACCCTCTGTTCCAGGATGCAGCGGGCCCTGGAACCCACCAATGGGTCATTTTCCTTCCTACAAACTACCTAACTCCATCTTTGAATAGGAGAATACAGTATCACTCTGTACTTGAGTACACAAAATAATCCCCCAAAATACTATATGTTCTTTTACACAAGTTTAATTTTGGAATATTCATATTATATGAAACTTAGGTTTCATTATTCCCATTATAGTTACTTGCACATCATATGATCAGTGGCTCAGGTACATCCTCCATTCCCCTTTAATTCTATTATATTTCCATGCAATAATAACTTGTGGGGTTAATACCATTAGTTGCGATCCTTTCAAATGACAGTGACCAGATAGTAATAGCAAAAAGCTTGGTAAAGTGGAAAAAGGAGCTTGAGCACAGAGTCCTGTATAGAGGTGAGGAAGCTAAGCACATCACGGAAAGACTGTACTTGGAAAATGTCCCACCAAGCAAATAAGGCATGCTGAATACAAGCAAAAAAGTTACTTTCTAGGACCAAATTTGTCAGAAATTATAACTGAATAACTGGATTACTGTTTTAGAAGGCTAAATCAAGGTAATCAATAATCAATATGATGACATATATATTAACTCAGTGTTTCAGATGGTATTGTTGTATTAATTTGTGATGTGCATTGTTATTATGTATTTGTGCTCCAAAGTAAGTAACGTTTAAGAAAGGAAAAATCATCTAGATCCACATTGATAAAGCCATAGGTCTGAAGAGAATTTACCACAATGTGCAAATAGGATTTGCCACTACAATTCTTCAAAATGTGTACATCTGTGCAAAAGGATAAGCTATGAGGAATGGTAACACCTGTGGAGCTCCGAAAGTGGATTTGCAAGTGTGTTTACGATGATGGGAGATAATCTTCAATTCATAATATCAAACTGGACTGAAGAATTATTTATGAAACTACTTTTCAGTACCCTACTACAGTCACCAAAGGACTTCACGATGTGTGTGTTTCATTCATACACCAAAGAGGCAAATGTAAGACATATTTAATGTTTTAATAAAGTATAGAGAAATATCTTTCTAAATGTCTGCAAAAATCTGAATCTCTGTTTTCTGCTGAGTAAGAAGAAAATGCAGACGAAATGTTTTTAAAGAAATATTCTTCATAGGTTTGCTTGTTTCCTGAATAGACAATGCAAGTGTAGGTAACAGAAGTCTTCTGACATTCTGTCAGGTCCACTAATTGTCTTACAATATAAGGAAGAACATCTACAACAGATATATGATATCTACATGAAACAAGACTGTCCTTATAGTGATTTATAAAGACATATTATAAGACATTTTCATGGTCAATAGGGACCTTTACTAGAGCTTGTGTATGCTGACACTGCAAAACATACTGCAGATATTACATAACAGATATTGACCTGATAGGCTGGTAACTGTTCTCATGGGGCGGGTGTGGTGTTTTTAGGGATAGTATAAGTACTATGCTTCAGTCTGTGTTGAGAAGGTTCCTCAGGGGAAAAGCGCTTTCAATATCTTGTCCAGTTCACGCAATGGCTAAGGCTCTATTATATACTGAGCCTATGAAAAGTGACCTTTTGTCAAGGAACATCTCTGTATCAGAATTATTCTTCTTTCACCGATACTTATAGATATCTGTATGATGGTGTGTTGCCTTGCCCATTTCTTGGGTCTGGGTTTTCTTCATTTTTAAAACTGTATGTAACTGTACCTCTTATAGTTGTCTAACAGTAAAAGGTTTTGTTACTTGCGATCCAAGTTACATGGGGATGGACCGTATAGTCTATCATCATTTTGTTATTTTAGCAGGTGAGGGTATTGTCTATTAGTCCGCTGTGTTAGTGCAGAGCGACCATGTCATGTCAGTGGTACAGCATCTGTGATTGATAGGTTTATAATGTTTACCTGGGTAATCTCATTTGGTTCCAACTTGGTTATCGTTTTCCTCTGGTCCCCTCCTTACCTTGCTAGGTACTCTGTTCTATTCTTCTCTTTTTGGTAGGGGTGGAGCGAATTTTTGGCATCTCAAGATGTCTTTGGTGGCCTCCAACCCCAGGAGTGCTATGAAGTCTTGGCCTTCTGATAGTAGCTACATGGTAGCTTGCTTCCCATTATGCATGGCCTGGAGATTAAAGGGGTATTTTACCCTTGTTTTCTTAGAAACCCTGTGACCTCACAGAGCTCTGTGCTTACAGAGTGTTATCGGAGCTGTTGTATATCTGTGAAAAGGATCTCTTCCTTTACAGAGAAATAATGCAATCTTACTATAATATCTCTAAGGCCATCTCCCTCATACTCCCCAGGCCACAGGGCTCGGTGTTCTCTGTCCAGCTCAAATCGATGTATGAAAGTTTCTGGCAGGAGGTTCTTAAAGTGTCTACAGTGTCTACTAATAGTTTAAGGGGCATTCCTTACCTTTATGTTGTTTCTCCTGGATCTATTTTCTTTCTCCTGCTGGGAGTCTTGAAGCAATATAAGCTGTTCCCTGAGCTGCTTGATGTCAGTGTCCACATCTATTTGTTTCTCCATTGTGTTCTCTGTTGTCTCCTAGAGGGCTGAGGTTCTTACCCCTATTGCTGATATATCTGACTTAAGATCACTTAAGGTTTTCTGGAATAGTTCATGAAAAGTCTTTTTACTTTCTTTCACCCAGACCTTAGATCGCGTCTAATGCTATACTCTCTGAGTAGTTCTGATTTAGCATCCGCTATGAGGTGCCATTTTCATTTCTGGAGGAGTTGTTGTGAACTGTTTTTTTAATTTAAAAAACTAGATATCTCTGTCCCCTGGATTCCTGGATTGTACAGACATCTTCATACTTTTGTCACTACTGTTGGTCCAAAGTGGGGTTGGAAAGTCTTTACGTAGTTGTGAGGATTCTGGAGATACGCCGCTCTCGGTGCTCCTCACTTACCCTGCAGCTCCATTTGGGTCTCGCGGGCACACGTGGACTCCGGAGGCAAGCCGCCGTCAGATTTTCCCTTATGCGCGCGCGCGCACATCTTGCCTTCCTCTTCTGCTTCAGAGCAGGCGTGGGGTCGCGCACGCAGCCGATGGTACTGCCTCAGCGAGGCGCGGCCACACGGAGGCGCTCCCCGCCTCTAAAGGAACAGCGCCTCTTTTGATGGCTACCACCAAACTCAGCCAGGCGTGCTGGGCTTTATGGCTCCTCCCCTGGGACTCCTTCTGGACCTATACCTGTGTAACCTGGCCTTCCACACACCCCTACCTTGGGCGCTGCTATTGGTTCCTCTCTCCTATATATAACCCTGCAGAGTCACTGACTCGTTGGCTGAGCATAGAACCAGTTGTTCTCACCATTCTCTGCCTCCTTAGTCTATTCCGCGACTTCCTCGTGAACTGAACCGGCTTCCGCTACGTACCTGTACCTCTGCATCCCGAACTCGGCTTACAGACACGACTCTCCGCACCTCTGGCATCCCGATCCTGGCTTACGGTAAACTACAACGTCCCTCTCTCTTACCCCGACTTGGCTACGGGCCCCTCTACCTACGTACCTCTCCTACCCCCCGATCCGGAATCCCAGACCACCTTCATCAAGACGTTCCCCTCGTGGCTGTGGGTGGCGTTATTTCCTT
>WSYH01000865.1:152938-157427 GCA_036426205.1 Ascaphus truei | reverse complement strand
ATTTATGTATGTGCATATACAGTACAGTACAGTACTGTACAGTACTGTATGTTAGGGCTTACAGGGGTTGTTGTTATACAGTACTGTATATACAGTATATATATATATACTGCATTACAATTCATTATAGGGGACGGCTTCACAGAGAATAGCTCGCAAGCGCCACCATGTGTATTTTGACGGCATTGCAGTATTGTAACCAGCCGGAATAAAAAGCTTAAATTCCTGCCGGAAAATAACGCAATGCACTCTGGCTGAAAAATATCAGAAACCTGAATACACCCGAGTATACCCGAATTTGCGGGACTAGCCGTGCTCGAATAAAGTGTGTCGCCAGTGTATATTTGTAACACTTATTTTGTAACCTAGTTTTTTATATCTAAACATATACACCTGGGAATTGAATGACTTCCCACAACATAGCCAATATTGCTAGGTTACCTTTATTAGATGGTGATACTATTTCATGAACGCTACTGGACTCCATATATAACTACAATGATCTATATGTTTGCATTTTCTCTTTTTATATATATGGATTCTATCCTATTGTATATTACTCTGTAGGTTTAAGTAATCCAATGTAATTGTGATTTTAACTTCACTCATTGACAGGTGTCATACACCCATTAAATTAGTATGTGGGAGGTTTAAATAGCTCCCTCCCACTGCTTACGTTACACTCCTTGAGAAAGGGCAGTCTATGCACGAAACGCGTGGGAGGAGGTTCCCCTATTTTTGTATGTCCTGAGTGACCCCCTTTTTTATGTAATTCAATAAAGCATTTAATTTTTTAATATTCTTCTGGTGAGTCTCAGTACCTTGGAACGGCTGCTGCATCGATCTTTTACTTCTTCTCTGCTGCCTTTGGATCGTGCCTGCACCGGGGAGTGACGTCACTACCCCTCTTGGCACACGTGACATGGGGAGAGAGAGTGAGAGCAACGGAGGACGGCATCATGGTGAGTACTAGCACACTCCATACCGATTCCCACAACACTGCATATTATGCAGCTGACACTTGAATTGTCACGGACTTGCTAGCAGTGATCTCTCCAACCCGCTCTCCCCTCCTTTATGCTCCTTCATCTCCATTTATGAAAAAAACAGGCTTTTGCCATAGGGTGGACAGCCTTTGTGCTTCACAGACAGCTTCTTCTACTTCTGGGGTTCATACCCAACATATCTCTTTAGCAGTGCAGAGCCTCCATCTATCCAGGAGATAAAGATGATCGTCCACGGCAGAACACACCACCTCTCCGCCCAGTAAGGTCACGCACCAGGCAGGAGGTATATAACAACAGGAACGGTTTATTCACTCTATACAGCATAGTTACATGGCAGGCTTCTGACCGATGCAGTAATCTCAGCTCTCACTGAATTATGATCCCTGGACCGTCACTACAGGCCAAGGGCACCTGCAGCCATCCTAGCTCTTCCCCACCTCCCTAGCAGAGGCAGAGGTATGGTCCACACTCACTCTCCCCCGCAAGGAAGAGCACATGGGAAGGCTCCAAGCTCAGGCTCCCAGTTGTGTGACCTGCCTTCCTCAGAGGGGGAAGGAACTCCTAACTTTAGGGCAGTCCTGCCCTTAAGTACAGCCAGGAGGTGGGCACCCGGTTGTCCCAGCTACAACAGGATGTAGCACCCTCTGTTGTCACTCAAGTGCAGTGCCAAAAGGAAGGGGGAAAACCACATACCAACTACTGGCAACCTGATTGTAGCCATCAGGTGACCTGGCTACATAATCATATCTTTTGGTATGGCTTGCATCTGCTAATTAGTAAACCTGCTGAAGAGTTACTCCATTGTTTGTGTTTCAACTTATTCCTAAAATATTCTTTAACAATCTCGGTGACACCCTAATCCTAATTGTCCTAAACGCAAATGGCTACGGCTAAACGACCACGACCAACGGTCCCGCGACTGAGAGTCCCTTTCCAATTTGAAATTGCTTTAAGCATAGTGGTGTGAAAAAAGTCATACTTGCACTAACATGAGGAAAACAATGCATGTGACCAGTGGAGTAATATGTATTTTTTTTAAAACTATATTTAATACACTTCTCTGTGCACTATAAATAAGAATCTTCTCTGTGTATTGATTCATGTTTCAGGTATTGTTATGAACTTGGAACTGTATTGCTGCACAATTTCATACAGAACTTAACTCTCCTGGACTGTGACCTTGGAGTGGAATGTTAACACCAAGATGTCACCTTTCAATAAAAAATGTTTTTTAGTCAGTTCTGACTTGGGTCTAATATTTAATGTAGTATAATGGACCATTGACATTAACTAAACCCAGCAGAAAATTTTAAAGCTGTAGAATGGTTATACAAGCACTTTTTTTAAAGAAAAATACCTCCTAATTTGTTCACTTGGTCATTAAAAACAATACATTTGAAAACCCAAGTAACATATTATAGGAAGTAATCAGAACTATCTGGTGGTTTTAGAGTTTGTAAATGCAGTAGTCCGTTTCACTACAATAATAAATCTGTTTAAAAGGTGTAACTATATTAAAACAGAAATACAAAATTCCCATGCTACAGTTTCTGTTTTCAACTTGCACAAATATTATACTACATATAAAACATTTATAATACTTTACCTATATGAAAGTATTTCGTTACCTGTGTACTTGGTTATTAAAATTTAGTGCTCCTGTTTGATGAAGCTCTTCCAAATACTTTCTGTTTCCAAAATACAGTGCAAGGTCTGTGGCAATGATGGCTTTGCGGATTACCTCAAGCACCTGCTCATACTCATTGGAACTCAGGTTATTGAAGATATTGTGCCTTTCCAGCTATGTGAAAAAAGTAAACAGAAATAAAAAGCACAATGCCCTAAACTTTTCTCATTAAGGGTTTTATTCTATGTACACCAAAGTTGAAATACGAGCCATTTTTGGCTGAAAATCCCGATAGACTTCAGCGGTCGTTTTGGCGTATATATAATAATAACCATAAGTAACCGTGCCCCTTGAATATTCTATTTGTATTAAGTTTCCTTTGTTCTCTTGTGATACAATGGCATGGATTATTAAAGAGGTATATACAGTACATACTATAGATCCCCTGCTAAAAAAAAGTCCTACATGATTTGGTTGTTCGAAAATAAATAATGTATTAATGAATACAGTAGGATTAATAAAAGATATCCAAATGCTTTGTGAATCTTTCAAGATATTTGCATACTTGCAACGTGTTAATGAATATTTACATAATTTGTGTATCTATTTTGCCGCAAAAGGTCCCCATTTTTCTTAATTTACAAAAATATGAGCACAATATACTGTATAAGTGCTTAAGAGACAGCTGAGCATTCATTACTGCTGTTGTACATGGTGGATGAATTAGATGGTGGTTTCACAGGCACTACAGGTGCTGGGGCCTGCCAGCGTGTCCTACTGCACCGACACACTTTATTCGAGCAAATACCCAGTATGTACCTGGCAGATACCTGGAATGCGCCGCTCCTCACCTCTGACAAGCCCGTTGCGTTGCCTTCCCAGCCTGGGTTCATGCCTGGCTGACGGGCGGCTGATCTGTTAATGATAATGATTAGGATTTAATAGGCTGCAATGCTTCGCGTGTCTACCAGATGGCATAAATTCATGAATTGTAATGCCAGTATATATATATATATATACTGTGCAGTATTGCAGCCAGCGGGAATAAAATGCTTCAATCCCTGCCTGGAAAATACCTCAATGCACTCGGGCAGAAAACAGTCACAAACCTCAATACACCCGGGTATACCCGAATTCGTGGGACAAGCCGAGCTCGAATAAAGTGTGTCGCCAGTGTAGTACCAGAGGTTTTGAGGGCTTGTTGTTTAGGATTCCCTCCTTAGTCCCTATACTACATAGTGTAATGGGTAATTAGACATTAGGTAGAAATAATGAAGCCTGGCCTGGCCGGGGGAAAGTGCCCATGCCCATTTGGATGGGTTGAGGTGTCTTTGTTCATTATGATTCTCCTACTTACTGTAACTATGGAAAATCAGTTAGTAATCAATCATCTCATAAGCCCCATGTGGGTTGCAGAACTGTATATTCATCTCATCGTGTGTGCTCCACACAGTGCAGTTCCTTTATCTTGATATACTATAGAAATGATTACAGACTAAGAAACAGTCAAGATTGGAATAATGGATGCTCACTTGCTCAACATGGTAAATGCAAGCTCCAGCTGGCTGAACACCTTTTGCCCTAGGCAGGCTAGTGGACTCAATTTCCCACTCAAGTATCGCTCACTACTAATTTGAATGCTAATAGACTGATGGTGTAATGGTCTGTTTAATTATGGTATTTGCAGTAAATTATTTAAAGCATATTTTGATGAAGAGGGCACTTTTCACACCAGAATTTACACTTACGAATTACAGCAGTTGCAAAAGTTTAGGAAGTTCTACTGACTCTTGACAACTTCACAAACTTTTCTAGAATGGCCGAAGTCCAACATTTGCCAATGTTGTAAAATTCC
>WSYH01000865.1:77938-150438 GCA_036426205.1 Ascaphus truei | reverse complement strand
GCGGCTGGCCGAAAACAATTCTGGGCAAATGTTAGAATAAAGCTGGTCACAGCAGTATATATATATATACAGCATATGAACCAATCCAAGGACCAGTAAAGAGACAGCAAACTGCACGGGGTTAATCCAAAAAAACTGTATTCAAAACATAGACACAGGTAAGCCGACGTTTCGGTCCCACATGGGGACCTTCTTCTCGGCCCTGATTGGTTCATATGCTGTGTGTTTCTCTATGGGACTAGCATCTGCTTTTTTGCTTCATTACAGTGTGCTGACTGGCCTCTTGTGGATTATATATATATATACATACATATACATACATATACATAGATATACACATATACACACACACAGTTAGGTCTGGAAATAATTAGACACTGACACCATTTTCATAATTTTGGCTCTGTACGCCACCACAATGGATTTGAAATTAAACAACCGAGATGCTATAGAAGTGCAGACTTTCAGCTTTAATTCAAGGGGTTGAACAAAAATATTGTATGAAACGTTTAGGAATTGCAACCATTTTCATACACAGTCCCCTTATTTCAGGGGCTCAAATGTAATTGGACAAATTAACACAATCATAAATAAAATGTTCATTTTTAATACTTTGCAGGCAATGACTGCTTGAAGTCTGGAACGCATGGACATCACCAAACGCTGGGTTTCCTCCTTTGTGATGCTTTGCCAGGCCTTTACTGCAGCTGTCTTCAGTTGTTGTTTGTTCGTGGGTCTTTCTGCCTTAAGACTTCTGGAGACCACATGAGGACCCCCGGATGCTCACGGGTACCGCCTGCGGACCCACACATGGGGGACACCTGCGGGGAAGAACCGGGGGCCTCACACCTGTGGGGGCCCGTGGACCCACAGGGACCACCTGAGGGCCCCAGACCCCCATTGGAACCACCTGAGGACCTCAGACACCTCTGGGGCTGACCCGGGGAACCCCAGAAACCCGCGGGCCCACCTGTGGACCCATTTTAGGGCCCACAGTGACCCGCGGGGACCACCTGGAGGCCCATGGCACCTGGTGGTGACCACCCAGAGACCCCCAGACCCTGGGGTACTGGTGCACTCTGGGGCCTGCAGACACCCGACGGGACCACCGGGGACTTCCGTTGGACTGGGGTATTAAGCATGTATATAAAATAATAAATCATGGTTTTATGGGGGGGCACAGGGGGTGGGTTATGTATCGTTTATTAAATATAGTAATGTTTATTGTGCGGCTGTTCGGTGTATTGTTTTTATTGTGGGTAGTGGGGGTGGGAGAAGGGAGTATTGTCCCTAAGGGAGGGTGGTTAGGCCCCCCGGGTGGGTAGTGGGTGAGGGTGGTTAGGCCTCACGAGTGGGTAGTGGGGGAGGGTGGTTAGGCCTCCTGAGTGAGTGGTGGAGGAGGGTGGGTTAACCCCTTAATTACTATAGTGGTTAATAACCGCTAAGGTGTTTAAGAGGTTAGGGGACATTATATTGGCTCTTTTTATTCTTGTGTATATTTTTCAGCTGTGGGGGCCCCGAAGACCCCCAGGGACCACCTGAGGGCCCCAGACCCCCGTGGGAACCACCCGAGGGCCTCAGACACCTGTGGGGCTGACCTGGGAATCCCCAGACACCTGTGGGGCTGACCTGTGGACCCCATTTGGGGCCCACGGTGACCCTCGGAGACCACCCGGAGACCCCCAGACCCTGGGGTACTGGTGCACTGTGGGATCTGCAAATATTTACCGGGACCACTGGGGACTCCCGTCGGCCTGGGGTATTAAGCCTGTATGTAAAAGAATTAATCATGGTTTTCTGGGGGGGGGGGGGTGCAGGGGGTGGGTGAGTTATGTACTGTTTATTAAATATAGTAATGTTTATTGTGCGGCTGTTCTCTGTATTGTTTTTATTGTGGGTAATGGGGGTGGATGAAGGGGGTTTTGTCCCCAAGGGAGGGTGGTTAGGCCCCCCCGGGTGGGTAATGGGGGAGGGTGGTTAGGCCTCCCGAGTGAGTGGTGGGGGAGGGTGGGTTAACTCCTTAATTACTATAGCGGTTAATAATCTCTAAGGTGATAAAGGGATTAGGGGACATTATATTTTTTATTCTTGTGTATGTTTTTCAGCACCGGAGGGCATGGACGGTGATGAGGATGAGGACGGCCTTCATCGTTGCAGCCGGGCAAGGGTGAGTGCAAGATGTATTTATTTTATTTATTGTGATTAATGTATTTGAAATGGGCAAATGCATTATTATCCATATGTGGATAATAGTAATTTTGCCCATTACTGTATGTGTTATGGGGCGGGAGGGGGGGGTTGTATTTAATTAAAAGTATTGATATATTTTTAATAATAGTGTGCTGGAGCAGGGGGTCTCCTGAGCTGAATTGATTTCTGGCTCAGGCACCCCCTGCTTCCCGAGTTACAGGCCCCGGTATGGGGTGCCGGTATCTCCTATGCAAGGAAATGTCCCGATCACGTGACGCTGGAATCCAAAGTATAGGAGATACCTGCACCCCATAAAAGGACCTGTATCTCGGAAAGCAGGGGGTCCCCGGACCTCAAACCAACGCGGTTCAGCTCCGGAGACCCCCTGCACATCTACACTATTAATAAAATATAAATGTAAAAATATTTTTTATACACTGAGATTTCCGCAGAGAGAGGCGGATCTCACTGCTGCAGCAGACAGGTTTCACCAGGCGAGCCCTTATTGGCAGGGCAGGTCATCTCGCCACCGGCACCTCGCCATGTTTGCTCAGGCTGCTCTCACAGATATTCGGGCCTTCCTGCATACCATGAGAGCAACTCGGCAAAAACATGGCGAGTTCCAAGCCCTGCTGAAAGTCCATTAGCGCCGTTTACAGCATAGGCCCCACAGTGTTTTAAACTAATACTTCAGTACTTAGCGATACGTTTTTAATTTGAACTAATTCATTGATATTTGAGACTAAGATTTCAGGAGTTCTACTCTCTTCCTCAGGCCATCAATAAGAAAGTTTCTCTGAGTTTAACATGAATTAAGTAGAAGTAGCCATGTTAGCTTGTCCTAAAGTATAAATTGTCAGATGTAATAATCAAGATAACAATGGAAGACAAGATGATGTAAATATTTTTTTATTTGGACTCTGTCAAACTCAAAGTAGAACCCCGAAAAGCTTGGCCAAAAATATAAATTATTTGTCCAAATAAATAAAAAATAATGAATGATTCATTTATTTTTTAACTAATGTATCTGGACTAACATACTGTATTCCTGTGTTTGTTTTGACTGTGGACAAACATTTCTAACACCACATACTAAACATATAACACCATAGCTAAAAAAAAAAACAGGTGAATAGATACTCACAGAAGTATTCCTACATTTCTATATCTTATTTAACCAACAAGGTAATTTTGTTTAAACATTAGCACACATTCAGTATCCTTACCTGCAGAACAGACACAGTCTGGGAGAAGTGGTGTTGTTCCATTGTTGATGAGGAATACAAAGCTGCTAAAGGGTGATCAAATTTCTGTAGGTAGCTGTTACTATAGCCCCGGTGGTCCAAATCATGGCACAAACATGCAATCAGAAGTCCTTTCCTCTGAAATATAAACAAAACAAAATAATCTATGTGTATATTTTTTAAGCTATTTGATTCATGAACTTTGTGTTATATCTAATACACAACTGTACAAATCTTTCCCTGTTACAATGGTACAACATTTCTTGGGATTAGTTTAAAATAGATTATGTATCTGAAAGATCATAAATGGATTAATACTGCATTTTCTCATAATTCATAGTTGTGGTAATCCAGTCGTTTGCTCATTACAAATATCTGCATTCCAATGTGAAAAATAGTGTGTACACAAAATATTGTAGGATTTAAGCATTCAAAGTAGCATTAGTTGTCATCTCAAGAAGTTTGAAATTAATAGGCAGATGCATTCCACAAATGTCAAGAGAGAATGAAGCTTGAAGGATAACTACAGATGTTGTGACCTGTTCCCTACCGCATCACGGGACAAAAGCATGGCCAATTCGCAGAAAACTCTGCAAAATGGTAAACAGCAGGCTGTAAAGGACCATAAGTTAAACACAACGGGAGTCCTTGCGTTTGAATGGGACTCACGCTGTGTGAATCCTACTGGGTTCCACCTGTCTGTAAGAAACACACAGTAAGAGTTAGACTGAATCAGTCACTCTACCTGCGCGCCTCTAACAGGCGATCGCAGGGATTTTATTTTAATAATACAGTATTGCAGCAGGAGGTCTCTGGAGCTGAACCACATTGATTTCAGTTCTGGGGACCCCCTGTTTCCCAAGTTACAGGTCCCGTTATGGGGTGCTGGTATCCCGGTGGCCATGTTTAAATTCTCCCATGTCACAGTTCAGAAATTCGGCTGGTAGTTCACTAAATCATCTTGGGTAATCTGCTGCTGCAGTGACAGCCACAGTTCTATGAGGAAGATCATGTGACCAGGCAGGCACTAGATTCAATTGGTTCACTGCTAGAGAGGGCAGAACTGAAAAAGGTGATGCTGTTTCAGAAGGGGATGTGACTATTCATATGGTTGCTATAGAAAAAAAAATGCCTGTTACATAAGAATATGTTAAAAATGTCTTTAACATTTTGTTTTTAAATGCTACAAGTATTTTCTTATACAGGCAGTCCTCCGTTATACAACGCAATCCGTTCTGGAAGTAGCGTTGGATAGTGAAACAGTTGTAAAGTGAGTCCCATGTTAATCAGTGGCAGTTAACGTTGGATAACGCATTCAGGCATCGGATAACGCATTCCGGTGTCGAAAAACGGCCCACAAGGTTGCATTGTAAAGCGTTGGATATGCCATTCGTTGTAAAGTGAAACATTGCATAGCATGGACTACCTGTAGTATAGAATGGATTTATTAAAAAAAACACCCATACTGTATATGATATTGCTTGAACTGCAACTGGGCGGTGACTTTGACAATGCTGTAGTGAAAAACAGTGATGTATTATTTTTTTGTGCTGCTTTCACACTATTGTCTCCCTAAAACAGGGTTCTGAAACTCCAATCCTCAATACCCCCTAACATGTCAGGTTTTAAGGATATCCCGTCTTCAGCACAAGTGGTTCAATCAGTGTGGCTCAGTCGAAGATCCTGCTTCAGCACAGGAGTCTCTGCCACTATATATGTATATATATATATATATATATATATATATATATATATATAGTGGTCGACAAATCACCCAAAAATCTACTCGCCGAACCCAAAAATCTACTCGCCATCTAGCCCCGCCCCTAAAAAAATAAATAAATTGAATAAATTCCTAGTAAGAACATTCATTTTTGACATAAGTTTATTTATTGTATTACATTATACTACAATTAGTCTTGTTACGTGTGTGTGTGTGTGTATAAATGTCGGATCTAGGAGAAAAAAAAAGCCAGATATGAATGACTAGTTTCCGTAACCAGTGTCTGGATGCCCCCACTTCCCAATATCTAAAGCAGCAATCCCGTCTGGGATCTTACCTGATCCGCAATCGCTCGATGTCCAGGTACCCTCATTCCCGCAATGTTTATGTGTTGGAGGGGAGACGTTACCCACCTGTCTTCTGGATTAGGGGGGATTCCGATGTCTCCCGTGTGAAGCTCGAGTCAGATCTGGAAGAAAGCAGTATAGGTTATTTATTTTGGTGTACGTATAGGGCAGTTAAGATATATATAGGGTAAATAAGATATCCAGATCCAGAGTGTGAGAGAGAGAGTGTGGGTGAGAGAGAGAGACAGAGAGAGAGTGGGTGAAAGAGAGAGATAGAGAGAGTGTGGGTGAGAGAGAGACAGAGAGAGTGTGAGTAAGAGAGAGAAAGAGAGGGGGTGACAGAGAGAGAGACAGGGTGAAAGAGAGAGGGAGAGATAAATAGAGAAAGAGAGAGAGACAGAGAAAGAGAGAGAGGGTGACAGAGAGAGAGACAGGGTGACAGAGAGAGAGACAGGGTGACAGAGAGACAGGGTGACAGAGAGAGAGAGACAGGGTGACAGAGAGAGACAGAGAGGGGACAGAGAGAGAGAGAGGGTGACAGAGAGAGAGAGAGAGAGAGAGAGAGAGGGTGACAGAGAGAGAGAGAGAGGGTGAGAGAGAGAGAGGGTGACAGGGAGAGAGAGAGGGTGACACAGAGAAAGAGAGAGGGTGACAGAGAGAGAGGCGGGGTGACAGAGAGAGAGGGTGACAGAGAGAGAGAGGGTGACAGAGAGAGAGAGAGTGTGACAGAGAGAGAGAGCGAGAGAGGGTGACAAAGAGAGAGAGAGGGTGACAGAGAGAGAGGGTGACAGAGAGAGGGAGGGTCAGGAGGTGTGTGTGCAGGTGACGGTGGCTGTGGGTGGGCAGGTGACGGTGGCTGTGGGTGTGTGTCTGTAAATACACAGTGTCACTCACACACACATACACACCACACAGTCACACACTGTCACAGTCACACACACACACAGTCACACGCACACAGTCACAAACGCACACAGTCACACACGCACACAGTCACAAACGCACACAGTCACACACGCACACNNNTCAGTCAAAAACACACTCCTCAGTCACACACAGACAAATACACACACACAACCACACTCACGGTCACACACACTCCGGCAACACACACTCCGTCAAACACACTCTGTCACACACACACACTCAGTCACACACACACACTCAGGGGCCACCAAACCACATCAAGGCTACACACCCACACAAGGCAGTCACACAACACACACACACACACAACACACACACACACACAACACAACACACACACCACACACCACACACACACACACAGGACACACACACAACACCACACTACAGCACACCAAGACACACACTATACACAACACACCACAAACACATTACACACAAAAACACACACACACACCGTTTAACACAAAACTACATACCACTACACACACACACACTCAGTCACACACACACACACTGGAAACGGAGCCGCTCATGGGAGAAAGAGCGGGTGATGAAGTGCTCCAAATCCCGCAAGACTACGCGGAACCGGCGGGAGACATCGGGGAGACCCATGGGGGGGGCATCGGGGAGACCTATGGGGGGCATCGGGGAGACATGGGGGGGGGGGGGGCATCGGGACCCATGGGGGGGCTCGGGAACCGTTGGGTGGGCATCAGCCGCATGTGGGGCGGGGGCCATCAGCCACATGTGTGGGGGGCATCAGCGGCATGTGGGGAACAACGGAGGGGCATGGCGGGGACAATGGAGGGGCAGTGGGGGAGCATCGGAGGGGCATTGGTGGATGGGAGGGCATGTGGGGGTAGGGAGACGCATAGGAGGGACATGGGAGAGGGGGGTGGTAGTATGTTAGGACGTACTTACGTGCTCAGATGTGCTCACGAAGGCTTGAAAAGGAATGCGAGCTCATATAGAGCCGGATGCTCGCGCCAAAAAAAATTGTCAGTGTGCAAGTCGGTCACACAAATCAATAGGAGGATTTATTTATTTATTTATTTTCCAGGCGAGCAGGAAAATTACACAAAAAAAAACAGTGCGGCTTGGGCCCATAGGACGTCGCCACAATGTCAAATCCACTCGCCCGTGTCATGGGACGACCCGGATTGTCAAACACTGATATATACATACATAATACATACATACATATATATTATATATACCGTTATTTACATAATACTACAACAATATACTACATCACAGATATACATACATATATATATATCCGTATTATATATATTATTTTTTTTAATATTATGATGGGTGAAAAAGGCAACAAAAACCCCACCATTCATATAGCCTATAATAAAGTATCACTGTGAGCACAGTCACATGTCTTAGAAGGTCTGCCCCCTGCCTTTCAACAAATTGTCACCTATCACTGGTGTGCGCATGCGGCCCTTGTATTAAGGGTTGACTAACCTCAGCCAATTATATAGTGCCGCGCGCGCACGGCGAAGCGCACACGGACACTATCAGCCCTAAGACAGGTCTGCACCTTGCCTTTCAACCATTATCACCAAGCATACAGTGCTCCCACGGACAGCAAGGGATTCTGGGAAATGAGTGCATTATATCTCCATTCCAGCCTACTGATCAGTTGGGGCCGATTCACTAAGCTACTGTACGTTAATTAGCGCGCTGAAATGGGGTTACATCAGCTCGCCGAAAAGGGTGAAGCCATAGCGCTTTCACTATGGTGTTTGCGCGTTTTGCGGCCTGCCTTGCCCAAAAGGGCCATATCACGCGATCACCTTCTTCCCCCCCTGATATCGTGCTTAAAGTTAGATAGCACAGATAACTATTATAAACAAGCAGCCTGTAGAATGCATGGAGACGCTGCTACTCAATGCACGGCTCTTACCGCGATCGTGCTGTACAAATATGATTTTAATACTAATGTACATGAGCAGGGGATCCTGAGCTGAACCGCATTGGTTTCAAGTCCCGGGGCCACCTACTTCAGGGATTAGGCCCCCGTTATGGGGTGCCGGTATCCCCTGCAGAATGTAAATGTCCCGGTCACGTGATGCGGGAGCTTTACCAGTGCAGGGATACCGGCACCCTATACGGGGCCTATATCTCCTGAAAAGGGGTCCTCTGACCTGAACCAATGCGGTTCAGCTCAGGATACCCCTGCACATCTACACTAGTATTAAAACACCAATAAAATCAATTCATTACTGTAGCGGATAGCCGCTATGGTAATGAAGCTGCATTAAAGTACATTTTCATAATAGTGTGCGGGAGCAGGGGGTCCCCTGAGACTGAACCGCATTGATTAATGGCTCGGGACCCCTGCTTCCGAGTACAGCCCCGCTATGGGCATCGGTGCCAGTGTGGCGCATCTTTATAGCGTCCCAGACGCGAACGTGTGGCTCTATAATGATGGCGGCGACACTGGCATCATTGCCCCTTACCGGGGCCTGTAACTCGGGAGCCACAAATCAATGTTGGTTCAGCTCAGGGACCCCTGCTCCCGCACACTATTAATAAAAATACATTAAAGCAGGTTCATTACTTAGGCGGCTATCCGCTAAGGCAAATGAAGGGGCTAAGGCATAATAGCATGTTTATTGGGACAATTGCCCCCAATAAACATGCTATATACAACACACATCACCACGCCCCTAACACAGACACACTACAGTAATGAGAGCAAAATTACTATTATCCACATATAAATAATAGCATTTTGCCCATTAAAATACATTACCAATAAATCATCAATACATTTTGTACTCACCCTTATCCGCAGCCCACTATGAAGGCATCCTCATCTTCCATAACGTCCCATATCACTCAGGTGACTAAAATATACACAAGAGAAAACCAGAGCCAAACTAATGTCCCCACGGCCACCGGCACCTCTTGGCTGTCTGTCTCCACCTGCTACTCCTGAATGATACCCATGTGTTCACTGTTGTAAACCACGCCAACGTCGTTTCATCCGTTAGGCTTCGTATTCTGAATCATTCAGGTGTCCGGTGGACGTTTGTACCCATTATTTGCCTGCAGAAGACTGCACGCACGAGGATTGAGGCCCACGCTCCCACAGCCCCAACCGGAGAACGCTCGCGAGAGGGAGACATGGGGGGGGGGCATCGGAGACCCATGGGGGGGCATCGGAGACCCGTGGGTGGGCATCAGCCGCATGTGGGGGGCCATCAGCCACATGTGTGGGGGGCATCAGCGGCATGTGGGGGAACAACGGAGGGGCATGTGGGAGGACAACGGAGGGGCATGTGGGAGCATCGGAGGGGCATGTGGGGCATGGGAGAGGCATGTGGGGGTATGGGAGACGCATAGGAGGGACATGGGAGAGGGGGTGGTTAGTATGTTAGAGTACTTACGTGCTCAGATGTGCTCACGAAGGCTTGAAAAGGAATGCGAGCTCATATAGAGCCTGGATGCGCGCCAAAAAAAATTGTCAGTGTGCCAAGTCGCGTCACACAAATCAAATAGGAGGATTTATTTATTTATTTATTTTCCAGCGCGAGCAGGAAAATTACACAAAAAAAAACATGTGCGCTGCTTGGGCCAATAGGACGTCGCCACAATGTCAAATCCACTCGCCCGTGTCATGCGGACGACCGGATTTGTCAAACACTGTATATACATACATACATACATACATACATATATATATATATATACCGTATATACATATATACATACATACATATATATATACATACATATATACATACATATATATATATACCGTATATATATATATATATTTTTTTTAATAGTTATGATGGGTGAAAAAGGCAACAAAAAACCTCCACCATTAGCATATAGCCAATAAAGAATATCACTTGTGAGCACAGTCACATGTCTTAGACAGGTCTGCACCCCTGCCTTTCAACAATTGTCACCTAGTCACTGCCGTGTGCGCATGCGGCCCTTGTATATAAGGGTTGACTAACCTCAGCCAATTATAAGTGCCGCGCGCGCACGGCGAAGCGCACACGGACACTATATATCAGCCCTAAGACAGGTCTGCAACCTTGCCTTTCAACCATTATCACCAAGCATACAGTGCTCCCACTGCAGCAAGGGATTCTGGGAAATGAGTGCATATCCTCCATTCCAGCCTACTGAGTCAGTTGGGCCGATTCACTAAGCTACTGTACGTTAATTAGCGCTGAAATGGGTTACATCGCTCGGCCGAAAAAGGGTGAAGCCATAAGCGCTATTCACTATGGCTGTTTGGCGCGTTTTCGGCCTGCCTTGCCCAAAAGGGCCATATCACGCGATCACCTTCTTCCCCCCCTGATATCGTGCTTAAAGTTAGATAGCACGATAACTATTATAAACAAAGCAGCCTGTAAGAAATGCATGGAGACGCTGCTACTCAATGCACGGCTCTTACAGGCGATCGTGCTGTACAAATATGATTTTTAATACTAATGTACATGAGCAGGGGATCTCCTGAGCTGAACCGCATTGGTTTCAAGTCCCGGGGCCACCTACTTCAGGAGATATAGGCCCCGTTATGGGGTGCCGGTATCCCCTGCAGAATGTAAATGTCCCGGTCACGTGATGCGGGAGCTTTACAAGTGCAGGGGATACCGGCACCCTATAACGAGTAAGGGGTCCTCTGACCTGAACCAATGCGGTTCAGCTCAGGAGACCCCTGCACATCTACACAGTATTAAACACCAATAAACAATAATTCATTACTGTAGCGGATAGCCGCTATGGTAATGAAGCTGCATTAAAGTACATTTTCATAAGTGTGCGGAGCAGGGGGTCCCCTGAGCTGAACCGCATTGATTAATGGCTCAGGGACCCCCTGCTTCCCGAGTTACAGGCCCCGCTATGGGGCATCGGTGCCAGTGTCGGCGCCATCTTTATAGCGTCCAAGACGCGACGTGGGCTCTATAATGATGGCGGCGACACTGGCATCCGATGCCCCTTACCGGGGCCTGTAACTCGGGAGCCACAAATCAATGTGGTTCAGCTCAGGGGACCCCTGCTCCCGCACACTATTAATAAAAATACATTAAAGCAGCTTCATTACCTTAGCGGCTATCCGCTAAGGCAATGAAGGGGCTAAGGCATAATAGCATGTTTATTGGGACAATTGCCCCCAATAAACATTGCTATATACAACACACATCCCCCACGGCCCCTAACACATACACACTACAGTAATGGGCAAAATTACTATTATCCACATATAAATAATAATGCATTTGCCCATTAAATATACATTAATCACAATAAATACAATAAATACATTTTGTACTCACCCTTGTCCGGCACCCACGATGAAGGCCATCCTCATCTTCCTAACCGTCCATACACTCAGGTGCTGAAAAATATACACAAGAAGAAACAGAGCCAAACTAATGTCCCCTAACGGCCACCGGCACCTCTTGGCTGCTGTCTGCTGCTACTCCTGCTGAATACACTGTGTTCACTGTCTGTAAACCACGCCCTACGCGTTTCTCCGTTAGGCTTCGTCAGGGGCTGATCATCAGGTGCCGGTGGCCGTTTGTCCCATTATTTGCCTGCAGGAAGACTAGCAGCGCAGAGGATTGAGGCCCCGCTCCCACAGCCCACCGGACGAACTCTCGCGAGAGGGAGTGACGTCACCGCGTCGTCACGTGGCACGGAGCGTCCCCAGGAGACGTGGGTGACCGGAGGAAGATTGAGAACTCTTCGTGGGAAAACAGTAAAAACTTACTAAATGTGAAACCGGACAGCACCTACCTTTAAGTACCGTGAGTACTATACGCACATTAGGTGCAGTGAGATAGACCTATGTAGGCTGATAACCACGGAAAGAGACAGCTCACACAAGGAGACTGTGTGGAACAGTAGAAACACCAAGTGTGTGTGCTTTTTACAACCTGGACTCATTTCCCTATTGGTTACTAATCTACAGACTAAGGACTGTTGAAGAAATCTGCTTAGTGTTACTACCCTTTTCTAATGAGTGTGAGATGGTCAGAATTCTCAAAAGTTTTATGATATCTCACAGAATGTGAGTCTTTTACTTATAGTCATTTTTTATTAATAATTTTAATAAACTGTGTTACACTATTTGTGTTCTATCTCTCTTCCTGCATGGGTATCTTTGCTCGAGATTGCAATTGCTGTGGATGACCAGCTGTTCCAGACTCATCATATAATTGTTCCAGATCCCAGAGTGGATACAAGGCTTGATATTATCCTATACGCTGTGAGTGCATATTATACCTTCTGGCGTTTTACTTGTTAGAAACATACTACCCTATGTTTGTTTTTTCTTGTCTCCATTTGCGCCTAGGTCATTCTCTTTGGATATATATATATATATTATAATATATATACTGTATATGCATGATTAACCAATATTAAAATAAATACTGTACATGCCAAAATACAAATCTCTCCCAATATCAAACAGCACCAAGCAA
The DNA here is from genome assembly GCA_036426205.1 of Ascaphus truei. NCBI lineage: Eukaryota > Metazoa > Chordata > Amphibia > Anura > Ascaphidae > Ascaphus > Ascaphus truei. Next base: position 137,537 of record WSYH01000865.1, on the reverse strand, counting down.
AATCAATATCTAAGAAATGCCAATAAAAAACACTCAATTGAACATGTGTACATGATACAATTATCTGTGCACCACATATTCTATGCCAACCAATGCAGTTTCAAAATCATACATACTATTCCAAACAAGATACAAATACAATCATTAAAGAAAAACAAAGCATCTCAATACAATTAAATTACCATCAATTAATCTAATCTCCAATCAATTACAATCCAAATCAATTACACACTTCAAATCCTAAAAGCAAACCATTGTGAAAAATAATCTGTCTAAGTAACCATCACACTAAATCTAGCTTCCAAAAATAAGTCAATGAAATAATCTATAGCAAACAGCCTTTAAATAAACATTTGAAAAAATGAAATGTAGATTAGAAACACATTTTTACACAAAGCAGCAAATTGCAATTCCAAAAAACATCAAAACAAGGCAAGCAAACAAACAAGTTTTTATTATACCTGTATGTATGTCCATCTATAGTTTACAGACATAAATACAGGTGCAATAAAAGAGCATCAAAAACAATTGAATAACATTAAAAATCAACATACAATACAACCACTGACTTGTCCTGTACGTATGTATATCCATAGTGACATACATAAATGCAGGGCAAATAAATGGACATTAAAAAAAAATGGACGTCATGAAATTTTTTTAAAAAAACCTGTAAAATAAAAATAAAATACATTTATTTTGTTTACTTACCATTAGATGAACCACTCACCGAAATCAAGGGGAACCGGAAGCTCTCGAACAAGTAATCCAACAACAGGAACCAGGTAACCATAAATAAATAAACCCTTACAATCCACAAGTGTCTGTATCTTCTTTCTTCTATTTGTAATCCATAGTGGGGGTCTTCTCTGTCTTCTTCTGTCTTCTTCCGGGTCTTCTTATCTTCATCCGCCACGCCCTGATCTTCTTTCTTCCATAGGAGGTCTTTCCTCCTTACCGTCTAGCTTCAAAATGAGATGACATAGGCTTTTATAAGCCTATGACGTCACATTTTCGTCATATGGTTCTCACGGTCCTGATTGGGCCATGAAAACCATGTGATTTGGCCAAAAAAAAAAAATTGATGACGTCATTTAAAGGCAATGACGCCAGCCAATTAGAATGATTGCTTAAGATGACGTCACCTAAATAAACATGGCGGCCTCACATGGTATGGTAGCCAATCAGAGTTGGGATTGAGTTCCCAACGCAATAATGGAACAATGGAAGCGCCTGCGGCGCCGAAAAGAAAAAAAAAAGCCTGTGTCTGCACGCGGTTTAAAAATACCCGCGGTGGCGGCCGCTTTAGACTAAAGGCGGCCGCCACTATACATACAGTACAAGTCAGTGGTTGTATTGTATGTAGATTTTTAATGTTATTCAATTGTTTTTGATGCTCTTTTATTGCACCTGTATTTATGTATGTAAACTACAGATGGACATACATACAGGTATAATAAAAACTTGTTTGCTTGCCTTGTTTTGATGTTTTTTGGAATTGCAATTTGCTGCTTTGTGTAAAAATGTGTTTCTAATCTACATTTCATTTTTTCAAATGTTTATTTAAAGGCTGTTTGCTATAGATTATTTTATTGGATTATTTTTGGAAGCTAGATTTAGTGTGATGTTACTTAGACATAGATTATTTTTCACAATGGTTTGTTTTTAGGATTTGAAGTGTGTAATTGATTTGGATTGTAATTGATTGGAGATTGGATTAATTGATGGTAATTTAATTGTATTGAGATGCTTTGTTTTTCTTTAATGATTGTATTTGTATCTTGTTTGGAATAGTGTATTTGATTTGGAGCATTGGTTGGCATAGTATACATGATGCACAGATTAATTGTATCATGTAAACATTGTCAAACTGAGTGTTTTTATTTGCATTTCTTAGATATTGATTTTGCTTGGTGCTGTTTGATATTGAGAGAGATTTGTATTTCGGCATGTACAGTATATCCTTAACCATTTATTTGTATATTGGTTAATCATGCATATACAGTATATATATATATATATATATATATATATATATATATATATATATATACATACATATACATACAGATGAAGCCACTGTACAAATAAATGGGTGAAGGGTGGGTATTGGGTCAGGGTGGCTTAACCCCTTAATTACTGTAGCGGTTAATAACCGCTAAGGTCATTAAGGGGTTAGGGGACATTAGTTTGGCTCTTTTTCTTCTTGTGTATATTTTTCTGCACCCGAGTGTATGGACGGTTAGGAAGATGAGGATGGCCTTCATCGTGGGTGCCGGACAAGGGTGAGTACAAAATGTATTGATTGTATTTATTGTGATTAATGTATATTTAATGGGCAAATGCATTATTATCCATATGTGGATAATAGTAATTTTGCCCATTACTGTAGTGTATGTGTTAGGGGGTGGGGTATTTTTTATAGTATTGTTTATTTTTTGGGGGCACACCATTGGTACTGCTGGCTCGCGGGGACCCCCGGATTCCCCCGGACACCCGTGGGGACCCCCAGACACCCCCTCGGGGACCCCTGGAAAACCCCGGACCCCTGTAGTCCTGCGGGGATCACCCGGGGACCCCCGCGGGGTCAGCCGGGGACATCCGTGGGCCTGTTGTATGGATGGTGTGCCTGCAAAAAGGTAAACAAATAAATATTTTCTAAGTCCAGATCCTTTTGTGCCTGCCTTTAGTTGGCGCGTTTGTTAGGCGCGTATTTTAAGGCCGATTCACTTAGCGCTGCTTAGTGAATCTCCTGTACTGGCAAAAAGCAGCGCAATAGCCTGATCGTGCGCATTTTGCGCCGAGGGCTGAAAAAAGCCCCTTTAAGAGCGATAAAGCGCAGTTATCACTGCATAGTGAATCTCACTGCAGCCTTATCGGTCTTAAAGGGTACTTTGCGCTCTTAAAGCCACTTAACGGAGCTTATTGAATCGGCCCCATTGACTCTGTCACTATATATATATATATATATATATACACACACAGCATGAAGTATTATAGTACTACCCTCAGACTCCACTTCTGAATATATGAAGAATTTAATGAATCTTGTTGACCTAGGAGTGGCTACAGAAGTTCTTTCCAGGGAAGAGATCAACCTCTTCATCATCAACCCTCACCCTGTTGTCCCTATCTTCCATCATCTCCCAAAGATCCATAAGACATTGGTCGACCCTCCTGGTCGGCCATTTGTCTCCAGCATTGGATCTTTGGGAGATGGACTTTCAAGATATATTAATTATTTTTTACAACATTTTGTCAAGAGGCTTCCCTCATTTATTTTGGACTCAGGAGATTTAATGTCAAAATTAAAAGACGTCCATTGGGACAACAAATACATCTGGGTCACACTAGATCTCTTTGTTCTGTGATCAAACACGGCCATGGATTGGCAGCTTTTCGCCATTTTGTGGAGAATCCATAAACTTCTATTTTTCAATCCACTTTTATTCTGGATGCTATTACTTTTCTTCTCACTCACAATTTCTTCACATTTAATCACAAATTTTATTTACAAGAAGTAGGCACAGCTATGGGCACAAGTTTTGCACAATCATACGCAAATCTTTTTATGGGGTGGTGGGAATCACAATTTATATTTTCTAGCACTAATCACTTTCGTAATATTATTTTTTACAAAAGGTTTATTGATGACCTGATTATTATTTGGGACGGTGACACTACAGTAGAACACTTCACTGCTTCATACAGTATGTTAATAATAACACATACAATTTAAAATTCACGGATAATTTTAATTTTCACCACATCAGTTTCTGGATCTCCAATTGTATATTGATATTCATAACAAATTCAAACAGATGTGTTTAGCAAAATCAACTCCAGGAACACATTTCTAAGGGCGGACAGCTGCCTTCCTAGTGCAGTTATAAGAGGTATACCCAAAGGACAGTTCCTCAGACTGAGAAGGAACTGCTCTACCATGGGGTGCTTCCTTACTCAGTCTGAGAAGATGGGCCAACGGTTCCTCGAAAGAGGCTATCCAATTGACAACCTTAGAGAAGCTTTTGAAGAAGCACTTTACACGGATAGGTCCTCCCTTTTTTCCAATAGAAATGTCTTTGACATCAGTTGATTCCAACATTAGGAGTTATAAATGGAAATAGATGGGTAAGAACAATTCTACAAGTAATTCCCCTTTGTTTAATACACAATTTAATACGTAAAAGCAGTAATTGTATTAAATCTATTATTTATAAACATTGGTGGATTCTTAGTATGGACCTGATTCTGCGTAAATATGTGGAACCGGGCCCTAAATTAGCTTTTAGAAGGGCAAAAACAATTGCCTCATATATTTCTCCAAGTGATATTTCCACTCCTAAGACTAGACAAGTACCCTTCTCCACTAAGGGCTCATTTCAATGTGGCACGTGCAGGGCATGGATATTGAGGGCATGAGCTGAGGGTGCTTTATTTTTGGACGCGGCAGTCTCATACCAACCCCTATTCCCTGTAATCACAAATGGTTACCTGTTCCTTCTTTATTAAAAGTAAATAACTTTCATTAAATCTTTATTATATACTTCATCCAAATACTTCAGTAACAAGACTTATTATAACTTTCATTTTTGAAGACCCATCACTGGTGTATATGTCTAACTGAATACATACAGTAAGTATATGTGTATTCTTATCTCTCAAAGAATATTAGATTATTTGCATATGCTGAAGTTGATTTTGCTTTATTATTATTATTTTTCTCTAGAGTTACATATTTATCTTTATTTACTGCACTTATATGTTTATAGTTAAATGAGAATAAATTATTGTATATATATATTCGTGGTTATTTTTTTTTTTTTTCAACTTTCTTTTTATTCATTTTCAAAACATAGCATATTCATGACATTACAATATTCTGTCCAAGTGGACAGACTCTTTAACTGATTTACAACATATAACCGACGTGGGGGGAAGACAGGACATAGACAAATGTGGGGACGGGGAGGAAAAAAGGGGGAGAGGGAAGAAGGAAAGGGGGGGGGGGGAGTTAGGGAGGACTAAGAACTATTTATCCTTCATCGCTCTATTCGGGGATTGGTCATCCTCGGCTTATTTTATTGTGACTCTCCCTTCCATGAGGGTTGAGGGTTTCCCTTGTATTCCCGTCTACTGATCTGAGGGTGATTATTAGTGTGTCCCTACGTCCGATCTGTCTTTTACACTGCTCATCCAAAGAGAACTCATTTTACCCTATCAAAGCCAGACGGTGGCATTGCTCACCCCGGGGATGTCTGTCTGGGCTAGCCATGGTAGCCAGACTTTTTAGAATTTTGAGCCAGTGTCATTAACCAAGCTTGTTAGCTTTTCCATCTGGCATACAAACCAAATTCGATTTCTAATTTTGTCTATTGATGGAATTGCGTTCTGGTTCCACAGTGCTGCAGTCTCACATCTCATAGCTGTTGCAAAATGCATTATTAGTTTGTTTCCCGATCGTGAGACTTTGTCTGTGGGTTTGCCTAATAGGAACAGCCACAGGTCTAGCTGGATTTGGAGGCCCAAGATCCTCTGTAGCCAATCTTGAATCTGTTGCCATACTGGCATGAGCTTCGGACAGGACCACAGCATGTGTACCAGATCCCCCGGTTCCCCGCACTGTCGTGGGCAGAGTGGGGAAGCGCCTTTAATAAATTTAGCTAGTCTGGTTGGGGTGAGGTACCACCTCAATAACACCTTATATGAGTTCACCTTCAATGTTGTGCAAATGGAGCTACTTGATGCTGCCTGAAAGATAGCTTTCCAGTCCTCGTCCTCTAGTGTTTCGTGTAGATCCGCTTCCCATTGGTTCATAAATCTAGGTCTATTTGTATCGTCTTTGTCTGAACCGACCACCTTCCTGTATAGAGTGGAGATCAGTCCCCGCGTGTCTGTGCCCCTCACGCAGAGCCGTTCGAAATTCGTTAAGGGAGGTCTCGCTGTGTGTGTATTGTAAAATGCCCTGACCTGGAGGTATCTAAGAAATTCTGTGTTAGGGATGCCTGTTTCTGACTTTAATTGATCGAATGTTTTAATAGTGATGTCGCCCTCCAGGTCTTTCAGTCTATTAATCCCTACCTTTTGCCAGAGTTTGAAGTTTTCCCCCTCTAGCCCAGGAGCAAAATCCGGGTTATCGTATAGAGGAGCCATATATGTATGTTTAGAAGTCAATGAGCCGCTATGTTTTGACCCCTCCCAAACCGAGAGCGAGTTGAGCACCGATGCCAAAGGTTCTTTTATAGCTTTCACCCTTGTCATTGGGTACCAAATTAGGTCCCTGAGCTCCAGTGGGGCACACAGCTCTCTTTCTAGTGCCACCCACCTTCGTAGCCCTGGGTCACCATGCCATTGTGTAATTTGGCACAACTGTGCCGCCTTATAGTAAGACAACACGCATGGCACTGCCAACCCTCCCGCTTCTTTGGGTATGTGCATAATAGCTGCTTTGACCCTCGGTTGTTTGCCTTTCCATATAAATTTAGTAATCGAGTTTTGTAAATCCTTGATCTCTGATCTCACTACAGGTACAGTATCGGTAGTGTTTGAAACAGATAAAGTATCCGGGGGAGAATGTTCATCTTAACGCTATATATGCGGCCCAGCCATGAGATACCATACGCCGACCAGTCTCTTAGTTCTTTTTTTAGAGTCTTCAATAAACTTGGATAGTTGGCTTCATACAGGGAAGCTATATTTTTTGAGAGATATACGCCCAGGTATTTTATGGCCTTGGGTCGCCATTTAAACTCTGCATCTCTTTGGGGATGTTCAAGGCCAACGCCTCGGTTTTCGTCTGGTTGATTTTGAAACCAGAGATCTGATTGAACCTCCCCAAGAGCGCAAATAGATTAGGGAGGGAGGTGAGTGGCTTGGTAATCATCAAGATAATATCATCTGCACATAGCGCTAACTTGTGTTCCTGTGAGTGTATCTGTACCCCCATAATGTCTCTACTTCTACGTATGTGTGCTGCTAGTGGTTCGATGCATAAGGCAAAAAGCAGGAGAGATAACGGGCACCCCTGCCTCGTCCCACTTTTAATTGGGAACAGCTGCGAGGGGAAGCCTTGGTGCATCACCCTCGCAGCTGGTGCTAAGTATAATGCTTTTATTGCCCTGAGGGTCTTTTCCCCGAAACCAAATGCCCCAAGCGTGGTCTCCATGTATGGCCAGTCGATCCTGTCGAACGCTTTCTCAGCGTCGAGACTTAACAGCAGGCTCCGGACCTTGTTGGTATTAACAAAATCTACTATATCAATTACTCTTCTCGTATTGTCGGCCGCTTGTCGATCTCTAATAAAGCCAACTTGGTCCGGGTGGATCAGATCCGGCAGGACGACGCTTAATCTATTGGCCAATAGTTTAGAATAAATTTTGACACCCGAATTTATCAATGAGATCGGCCTGTAACTTTGGCAATTTGTGGGATCTTTTCCCTTTTTGTATATCACGGAGATTGACGCCTGGAGCATCTGCTCTGGGAAAGGCTCGCCCGCCAAGACCCCATTGTATAACCGGAGCATGTGCGGGGCTAAGATGCCTATGAATTTTTTATAATATAGGTTTGAGAACCCATCTGGGCCCGGGGCCTTGGAGGGCTTCAAGCTTTTGACTACTGCTGTCAGCTCCTCTCTTGTAAAGTCCCTCTGTATCGCCTCCCTCTCCAGTCTCCCCAGCTGCGGCAGAGCGGCTTCAGATAGAAACTCTTGCAATATGCCTGCTGTCTTTGCATTATGAGTCACCTTCTCCCCATTATACAGCTCTGCGTAATATTGTCTGAACTCCTCAACTATTATTTTAGGGTTAGAGGATGTCTCCCCTGATTTAGTTCTAATTGATTGGATATTATAACTTGGTTGCTTATTGCGAAGTCGGGTGGCCAGCATCGTGTCCGGCTTGTTGGCTTTCTCATAAAATTTCCTATGTGTCCAGCTCAGGTCCCTCTCGGCCTTGGAGGTGAGGAGGAGGCCAAGCTCAGTCCTTACGTCCTTCAGCTCCTTTAGGATCTCCCCTCTGCCTGTTCGGTTATGTAGTACAGAGAGCATATGTAACCTCTTGTATAATTGTGTAGATTTGGTGTCCCTCTGTTTTTTTCTTTTGGCTGCTATGCTTATCAGCACCCCCCTCATTGTGGCTTTGTGAGCCTCCCACAGCACCGTGTGGGATTCCACACTGCCCAGGTTGGTCTGGAAAAATTGTTTAATCTCTTCCTTAACTACTTTCTCTAATTCTGGTATCTTAATCAGTGATTCATTAAGCTTCCAGTTTGCTCCCGGGCTATTGGGTCTAATTTGTGTGCATCTCAGCTCTACTGATGCATGATCCGACCACGTAATGTCGTGTATTTTGGAGTCGGATATCTGTGGGACCATTCTACTAGACACGAAAAAGTGATCGATTCTGCTGTAACTGTCATGTGGGTTCGAATAAAAAGTATAACTCCGTTCCCCTGGGTGTTGTTCCCTCCAGATGTCTATCAAACCCCCTCTCTTGAGACCTTCCAGCAGTGGTCCATTCCCTGCCTGTTTGTGTTTTTGCCGTTGTGATGAACGATCCACTCTGGGGTCTAACACTTTGTTAAAGTCCCCTGCTAGGATTACGTTCCCTTCTGCCCATCTTTGCTGCGTCAGGAAGAACTCGTTAAAGAATTGCGGTTCGTTTTCACACGGGGCGTAAACACAGGCTAGCGTGATCCTGCACTGCTGCAAAAGCCCTACTAGGATGAGGTATCTCCCCTTTACATCTCTTCTAATTTTTTCTACCTGGAACGGGAATCTATTACTAAATATAATCGCTACCCCTTTCTTTTTCTCCTTAGCAGAGGCCAGGAAGAACTGTCGGTATCCTTTGTCTAGGAAGCTAGGGCTATTATGTGTACTAAAGTGAGTCTCCTGCAGGAAAACTACGTCTGCGTTTCTCTTTTTAAATTCTGAAAAGGCTACCCTGCGTTTTTTGGGACTGTTGAATCCCGTAACATTCTGAGAGATCAGTGTTACAGACATTTGTGTGTGTTGAGAGAGATGCTGTGTGTGCTTTGTGGCAAAGTCTTACCTAAGGGAGATCGCTCTAGTGGATGGTGGCTTCTTTGGTAGTGATGATTCATTTTCGTGCTTGGTCCTCCTTGGTGGGGGAAGGGTACATTGAGGGAAGGAGACACTGGGGAAAAGCAGGGGAAACAACAAACAAATAAACAAACATAAAGAACCTTGGTAGCCTCTAAGGGCTCCAGGTTCATTGCCCGGTTGCAACTCCGCCTCCCTGGATCCATCTCCCTCCCAATCCAGGGCCATGGTCTCCAATGCCGACCATGTATTCCCGGGACTTTTACAGGGGCGTGGGGGACACCCACGTCCCTGTCATCGAAGCGCATGCCTGCGGGTAGGAGCAATGGTGTATTCCGCTCCCCCCGCCGGCCGCAACTGTCCATCTTCCTGGCCATCACCTTTGAACCTGGTGGCAACTCACTACTTGACAGGAGCTAAAAAATGCCTGTCTTCTACCCTCTTTGGGAGAACCCCCTTTTCTCGTGTCCCCCTTATCCGTTGTTGTCTTATACTATTTTCGGTTGTGGACCCAAAAATTGCGCCTCTTCCAAGCTGGCTTTACTCTGCCCCCTCGGCTGGGCCCCCCATGGCTTCTACCTGTCTTTCTACATCCTAACCTGTTCCTGTTAGGGTCATATCGTTTTCTGTCTGGGCCCTCTCCTAGTGTGTGTGCCCTGGGACCACCTGGGGCTCGACCTTCGCCCTGGCTCTTTATCTCCCAGTACCTACTAAACCGTCGTTGCTCTGGGGCTGTGGCTTGGGAGTGTTGGGGCCTGGGGGGGGGGGGCTCCGCCGCTTAGTGGTGCCATCCGGATCAATGTTCTCCTCTCCGGCAGCAAAATTCGCGTACCCCGCCGGAGGACAGTCCCTGGTATGACAGATCCGGTCGCCTTTACTTCCGTATCTGGGTCTCCTTTCCACCGCAACGTCACATCCGCCTCCGGTGCGTCATCTCCGCCTCTGCTGCCTTGGCTCGTCATTTGGAGGCTGGTCTTGGCCGGGGACGGACGTCCCTCTGGGCGTGCTCGATCAGCTCCACATTTCTTCCCGCCAAATCTTCAGCCGCCATGGAATTCGACCCGCCGACCACCCTTCTTCATCAGGTGAGTCTGAAGGCGCCATTTTACCTTGTTTTCGAGGCATCTTACAGCAGTGTTAAAACAGATGTTATGGGGGTATTTTCTCTTCACTGGGGTTCATGTCCTGCTGCTTTTACATTCCGCACAGGTTTGTGGCCCGAACTAAGCCAATCTGACAGGAAACTGTAACTTTTAACATAACTTGGTAACCTTGCGGGTCTTTCACCCTCTCCGTTGGGGATTACTGGATGTCGGGGGTAGCTCTATCCTTTCGACGTTCCACCGAGGTAGGCATGGTTTCCCACTCCGCAAGCCGGAGCCGCTGTGTCTCTGGGCTCCCCTTATCAGGCGTTGCAGCACCAATTCCCAGTTTCTTGAGGAAAGCTTTGCCGTCCACTGGATGTTTCAACACGTGAGGGCGGCCATTGCGTATAACCATGAGGGCGAAGGGAAATGCCCAGCGGTAGCGGATCTCCCTGTCTCTTAGCACCCTGGTGACTGGCTGCAAGGCTCGCCGCCGTGCCAGTGTTAACGGGGAAAGGTCCTGGTGGATTGCTAGTGAGAGACCCTCAAAGGACACGGTGGGGGTGGAGCGGGTAATTTTACTGATCTCCTCCTTGGTTTTATAGTGATGCAGCCTTAGTATCACGTCCCTGGGGGGGTTGTTAGGAGTGGGGCGCGATCGTAGGTCCCGGTGGCAACGATCCATCACTAGTTCAGCCTCTGTTTTACCGGGCATGATAGAGGTCATCCACCTGCTGATCAACTCCTCTGGATCCAGGATCTCCTCGGGGATACCCCTGATTCTCAGGTTGTTACGCCGGTCCCGGTTTTCCCCGTCTTCTTGCCGGTCTTCCAGCTCGGCCACTCTGGCTTCTAAGTCATAAGCATGAGGTATAAGTTTATATACACATTCTGTTTTTAATCTTAGTTTTTACACATTTGTTATCTGTTTAGTGCCTTTAATTAGGTTTTTGTTGTGTAAACTGTCTTTGCAGTCTTTAGTTTAACTAATGTTATTATAGGGATTTAGCTTTTGTTTTTATAATGTGGTTGTAGTCCTTACTACATTGCATAACTTAGGTTTTTGGGTAAATGTTTGTTTGATTTTTTTTCGTTGGGTCTACCCACTGTTCAGTGCGCATGCGCCTGGGTTGTGCGTTGTGACATCATCACGTTGTTTTTAGCGCGAAAACAGAAACAGAACTAAGGTTTAAAAAGGCTGTATGACCTTAGTTATTTTAACACCTTGATAAAGAACTTTTTGGTCGAAACGTGTAGGAGACATGCTTTGACATCCCAATAAATCTTTTTTGCATTAATTGTATGTTTTATGTATGTCTTTATTTATATACAGTAGCGCCATTAGTGTACATAGCACTTCACAGTAGTAATACACGTGACAATCATATAAATAAATATCCACACTGCCAGGATGATCGCCGCTGCCGCAGCTTCCCGAGCTCTACTGCCTGTCTGGGCGCTCCCCCTGCCCTCGCGCCGCATCGTGACATCACCGGCACATTACGTAACCTGAGGGTCTGTGTGCACGGCGCCGGCGACTCTCCTAGCGGCGTGGAGACCTGGTTCCTCCCTGTGAAACCTTCACCTACCTTGAGGGTTTGTGTGTATGGCAGCGGCGATCATCCTGGCAGTGTGGATTTTCAGTTTCTTTTTTTTGGAGTTCTTGCGGTTCCATCTCCTGCAGAGGCTCCAGTCTGACTTCCAGGACAGTTGTTCTAAGGGTCATTTTTAATCAGCTTTGCTGTAAGTAGGAATTTAATTTTTCCCCTACCGGATGATTCAGCTTCATTAGCGTCTCTAGCCAAATGGACATTTGTTTATTGTTATTATTTTAGTTGATTGCATTAAATTTGTAATTTATCCTTTTGCCCATCTTTTCAGTGATTTTTTAGATTTTTTGTCTTGTCATTTGAGTTACACTATGATCTTTTTCTTTTGTCTTTTTTGTTTTTGTCTTATATGTTTGTGTGTCTTTCTGTGAGGCTTCATTGAAGATTCCACTCAGGATTGCCTGCCACTCGTGTTGGACTATACTACTGGTTGGATTCATTTATATATTTTTTACTGGAGGCGCCGGTTATTTGTATTCTATGTCTTTATTGGTCTGTGTACACCATATTTCCCCTAGGCAGCCCCAACTTTAAGTTTAAAGTTTATTGTAATCACCTCTGTCACTTATATTGTCACAGTTTTATATTATAGCATTAGCGCTGATTCACTGCTCTCTCCCTTTATCTAGATGATGTGGTATGCTTCGGATCATGAGGTGTTCCAAGCCTTCTCCATACTTTGTTCTTCCCATCATGCTGGTACAGGTTGATCTTAGTTTCATCTGTCCAAAGAATGCTGTTCCAGAACTGAGCTGGCTTTTTTAGATATTGTTTGGCAATGTCTAATCTGGCCTTTCTATTCTTGAGGCTTATGAATGGTTTGCACCTTGTGGTGAACCCTCTGTTTTTGCTCTCGTGAAGTCTTCTCTTTATGGTAGATTTGTATAAAGATATGCCTACCTCCTGGAGAGTGTTCTTTACTTGGCTGGATGGTTGTGAAAAGGTTTTTCTTTACCATGGAAAGGATCCTACGATCATCCACCACTGTTGTCTTCCGTGGATGTCCAGGCCTTTTTGTGTTGCAGAGCTACCCAGTACGTTCTTTTTTTCTCAGAATGTACAAAGACTGATGATTTGGCCACTCCTAATGTTCCTGCTATCTCTCTGGTGGATTTCCTTTTTTTTTTTTGCAGCCTAAGGATGCCCTGTTTCACTTGAATTGAGAGCTCCTTTGACCGAATGTTGTGGGTTCACAGCAACAGCTTCCAAATGCGAATGCCACACCTGGAATCAACTCCAGACCTTTTACCTGATTAATTGATGATGAAATAACGAAGGAATAGCCCACACCTGTCCATGAAACAGCTTTTGAGTCAATTGTCCAATTACTTTTGGTCCCTTGAAAAAGAGGGGGCTATACACTGGCGACACACTTTATTCGAGCTCGGCTAGTCCCACGAATTCGGGTATACCCGGGTGTATTGAGGTTTGTGACTGTTTTCTGCCCGAGTGCATTGGGTTATTTTCCAAGCAGGGATTGAAGCATTTTATTCCCGCTGGCTGCAATACTGCACAGTATATATATATATATACTGCATTACAATTCATGAATTTGATGCCATCTGGTAGACACCGAAGCATTGCAGCTATTAAATCATAATCATTTATCATTTAAAAGACAGCAGCCGCCCGTCAGCCAGCATGAACCAGGCTGGGAAGGCAAACGCAACGGGGCTGTGTCAGAGGTGAGGAGCGGCGCATTCCAGGTATCTGCCAGGTACATACTGGGTATTTGCTCGAATAAAGTGGTGCGGTGGCAGTATATTAAAGAGATGTAATTCCTAAACCCTATACTCCAATTTGGATGTGAATACCCTCAAATTAAAGCTGAGAATGCACTTTAAGTCATATTCATTATTTAACTGTAACTTGAATTTTTTTGGTACACAGCCGAAATAACAAAAACTTGTATCAGTGTCCAATTATTTCTGGACCTAACTATATATATATATATATATAACAGTGTTCGACAAATCCACCCAAAATCTACTCTCGCCCAACCACAAAAATCTACTCGCCACCTAGTTCCGCCCCCACTCCCCCCCTAGTCCCGCCAACTCCGCCCTAGTCCCGCCCCCAACCCCGCTTTAAAATAAATATATATAAATAAACATTTAATTAAAATTCCTAGTCACAACAACACATTCATTTTTGGACATAAATGTATTTATTGTATTACATTATACTACAATTAGAACGTTGTGTGTTGTGTGTGTGTGTGTGTGTGTCATGTCGGATCTAGAAATAAAAGCCATTGTGATGACTAGTTTCCTGAACCCCTTAACAAGTGTCTGGAACGTCGGCGCTTCACAGAGAGAGACGACGACAGACACAAAACACAGAAGCGGACACCCACACACAACACACCCACAGAGAAAGAGAGACAAAAGGAAAGAGGAGCGAAAGAGAGACCACAGAGAAAGAGAGAGAAAGAGAGGACACACAGAGAAAGAGAGAGAAGAGCGACCACAAAGAGAAAGAGAGAAGAGAGAGGAATGAGAGAACACACACTGAGAGAATGAGAGACAAAGACGAGGAGGCGACAGAGAGGAGAGCAAGAAGCGAGTGTGACAGCGAGGGGGTTTTTGGATGTGGTGAGGAGGGAGATCAGAGAGAGGGAGACAGAGGAGGGAGAGGGAGGACAGAGAGAGAGAGGGAGAGGGTGAACAGAGAGAGGGAGAGGGTAACAGAGAGAGGGAGAGGGTACAGAGAGAGGGATGCGAGGGGACCAGGGAAGAGGGTGACACAGGGAGACGGAGAGGGGGGTCACACAGGCAATAACGCAGGACTCTGAATGACCAAAAACGTTAGAGTGGGCGTGGACACGGAGAAGAGGGGGTTGGTATTCGCCCCGAGGGTGACAGGGGAGCAGGAAGCGGGGTGACACAGAGGAGAGGGTAACCCAGGGAGAGGGGTGACACAGGAGAGGGTGGGGAGAGGGAGGAGAGGTGGACACCAGGGAGAGGTGACACAAGAGAGGGAGAGGGTGACACAGGGAGAGGGAGAGGGTGACCACAGGGAGAGGGAGGTGACACCAGGGAGAGGAGGGGGACACAGGGAGAGGGGAGGGGACACAGGGAGGGGAGGGTGTGACAGGGAGAGGGAGGGTGACAGGGAGAGGGAGGGTGACACAGGGAGATGGAGGGTGACACAGGGAGAGGGAGGGTGACAGGGAGAGGGAGGGAGAGGGTGACAGGGAGAGGGTGACAGAGAGAGGGAGAGGGTGACAGAGAGAGGGAGAGAGAGAGGGGAGAGGGTGACAGAGAGAGGGGGATCGGGTGGTGACAGAGAGAGGGAGAGAGGTGACAGAGAGAGGGAGAGGGGTATGACAGGGAGAGAGGGACGAGGGCGACACGGGAGGAGGCCGACACAGGGATTGAGGGACAACAGGGAACCGAGGGCGAAAAGGGATCTTGGAGAGGGTTGACACCGCGCGACGGAGAGGGTGGATCACACACATGGGAGAGGGTGACATGGAGAGGGAGGGTGACATGGAGAGGGAGGGTGACAGGGAGGGGGACAGGGTAACACAGGGAGAGAGTGAACACCGGGAGAGGGGTGACACAGGGAGGGTGCACAGGAGAGGGTGACACAGGGAGAGGGTGACCCAAAACAGGGAGAGGGTTTGACACAGGGAGAAGAGGGTGACACAGGGAGAGGGGGACCAGGGAGAGGGGAGGGTGAGGAGGGAGCGGACAGGGTTGGACACAGGGAGAGGGAGAGGGTGACACAGGGGAGAGGGATGAGGGTTGGACACAGGGGATGGAGAGGGTGGACACAGGGAGAGGGTTTAGAGGAAGAGGGATGGGTGACAATGGATGCGGGAGAGAGAGGGTGACACAGGGGAGAGGGAGAGGAGAGGGTGACACAAGGAGAGGGGAAGGGGGGAGGGACCAGGGAGAGGGAGAGGTTGACACATGGAGGGGGACACAGGGAGAGGGTGGACACAGGGAGAGGGTGACACAGGGTCAGGGGACCAGGGCGAGGGAAGAGGGTTGGTGTGATGATGATTGATGAGAAACAGGGAGAGGGTGGGGAAAAGGGAGAGGGAGGGTGGGTGAAAAAAGGGAGAGGGTGGGGTGAAACAGGGGAGAGGGAGGGTTGAAACAGGGAGAAGGGAGGGTGACTACAGGAGAGGGAGGGTGAACAGGGAAGAGGGAGGGGTAGGTGACAAAGGAGAGGGAGGGGACAAGGGCGAGGGAAGTGACACGGGAGAGGGAGAGCTGACACAGGGAAGGAGGGTGACAAAGGGAGAGGGATTGAGAGGGGGGGGAGGGGTGACACGGAGAGGGTTGACACAGGGAGAGGGTGACACAGGGAGAGGGTGACACAGGGAGAGGGGGGACAACGGCGAGAGGGTGACACAAGGAGAGGGGACACAAGGAGACGAGAGGGTGACACAGGGCGAGGGTGACACAGGGAGAGGGAGGGGGTGACACAGGAGAAAACACACAAAACAAAACAGGGGGGGGGGGGGGGGGGGGGGGGGGGGGGGGGGGGGGGGGGGGGGGTGGGGGGTGGGGGGGGGGGCGGGGGGGGGGGGGGCGGGGGGGCGGGGGGGGGGGGGCGGAAAAAAAGGGGTGGGGTGGGGGGGGGGGGGGGGGGGCTTCGGAGGGGGGGGGGGGGGGTCCCTGGGGGTGGGCGCGGGGGGGGGGGGGGGGGGCGGTGGGGGGGGGGGGCGGGTGGGGGTAGGGGGGGGGGGCGGGAGGGTGAAAAAGGGAGAGGGGAGGGTGAAAAGGAAGAGGGAGGGTGACAAAGGGAGATTGGGAGGTTGACACAGGGAGAGGGAGTGGGGAACACAGGGAGAGAGGGGGGTGAAAACTACACAGACACAACAGACACTCACTCAAAACACACACACACACACACCACACACCACACACACACACCACACACACACAACACACAACAACACACAGTCTGTCACACACACAACACAACCACACACACACACACACACACACACACCACACACCACAACAACACCACCACCACACACACACACACACACACACACACACACACACACACACACACGCGAGACGGAGAGGGTGGATCACACACATGGAGAGGGTGACATGGACCTTTTTTTTTTTTTTTTCTTTGTTTTTTCCGGAGGGAGGGTGACAGGGAGAGGGGCGGGTGCAGGGAGGGGGGACAGGGTGACCAGGAGAGAGGGTTAACACAGGAGAGGGTGACACAGGGAGAGGGTGAAAAGGGAGGAGGGTTGGACACAGGGAGAGGTTGGACACAGGGATTGAGGGGACACAGGGAGAGGAGGGTGGAAACAGGGACGAGGGATACACAGGGAGAGGGTGAAACAGGGAGAGGGAGGGTGAGAGGGAGAGGGGCAGGACAGGGTGACACAGGGAAGGGCGAGGGTGACCAGGGAGAGGGACAGAGGTTGACACAGGGAGATGGAGAGGGTGAACACAGGGAGAGGGTTAGAGGAAGAGGGAGGGTTGAAAGGGAGAGGGAGAGGGAGAGGGTGAACACAGGGAGAGGGAAGAGGGGATGACACGGGAGAGGGAGGGGGGGACACAGGGGAGAGGGGAGAGGGTGACACAGGGAGAGGGTGACATTGACACAGGGAGAGGGTGACACAGGGAGAGGGTGACACAGGTTCAGGGTGACACAGGCGAGGGAGAGGGTGGTGAAAAAGGGAGCGGGTGGGTGACACAGTGAGAGGGGGGTGAAAAACGGGAGAGGGGGGAGAAATTGATGAAATGATGAAACAGGAGAGGGCGGGGACACAGGGAGCGGGGGGGTGACACAGGGAGAGAGGGGCGGTGACACAGGGAGAGGAGAGAGGGGTAGGTGACCACAGGTGAGAGGGAGGGTGGTGCACAGGGGAGAGGAAGGGGACACAGGGAGAGGGAGACGTGGACACAGGGGAGAGGTACACAGGGAGAGGGAGGGTGACCAGGAGAGGGTGACACGGGAGAGGGGACACAGGGGAGGGATGACACAGGGATGAGGGTGACACGAGGAGAGGGTGCACACAAGGGAGGAGGAGAGGGTTTTGGGAACAGGGGAGAGGGTGACAACAGGGGAGGGAGGGTGGACACAGGGAGAGGGAGGGGGTGGGTGACACAGGGAGAGGGAGGGTGACACAGGGAGAGGGAGGTGGGACACAGGGAGGAGGGGGAGTGGGTGACACGGGAGAGGGAGGGTGACAGGAGGAGGGGGGCACAGCACAGACAACACACGCACGCAAAAACACAAACACACACAACACACACACACACACACACACACACACACACACACACACACAGTCGTCACACACACACACACACACAACACACACACACACACACACACACCACACACACACACACACACACACACACACACACACAAACACACACACACACACACACACACACACACACACAAACACTCACTGCACGCAGTGGCCCCCACACGGCAGGATGGGGTCGCAGCCGACAGCGGGGCAGCAAACCGGGTGAGGATTTCCCTGTTAGAGCAGGGGAGTAGCTCGAGGTTAGGGGATTTCCCCTGCTTAGAGCAGGGGTAAGCTCGGTTAGGGAGATTTACCATGCTTAGAAGAGGGATAGATCCGGTTAGGGGGTTTCCCTGCTAACATCTGAGCGGCCATCCGACGCAGGGAAAGAAGAAGCAGTTCTGATGATTGCCGATGGGAGGGGGGGGGGGATGATGGAGTTGCCGATGGGAGGGGGGTGGGTGCAGATGGCCGATAACGAGGGGGTGCGGATGGCAATGATGGAGGGGGGGGCGGATGGCCCGATACGAGGGGGGGGGATGGCTGGATGGGAGGGGGGGGCGGATGCCCGTGGAGGGGTGAAGGATGGCCCGATGGGAGGGGGAGGGTGGAGGATGGACGATGGCGAGGGGGGGGCGGTGGACCGATGGGCAGGAGGGGGGGGTGACAGATGGCCCGATGGGAGGGAGGGGGGGCGAAAGGATTGCGAGGGAGGGGGGGGGGGCGAACAGATGGCCATGCAGGGGCTTGGAGGCAGATAGCGTGGAAGGGCGGCTTGACAGAAGGGGGAGGAGTGGAAGCGCTGAGGAGGGAAAGTATTGCTGAGAGGCGGGGGAGGAACGAAGGCAGTGCTCAGAGAGCCGGAGGTGGGGTAATCTCCCCCAACAACATGAACCCGCCTTTCTCTTTTTTTTTTTTTTTTCTCCAGCGCGAGCAGGGAAATTTTAAAAACACAAGTGTGCTGCTTGGGCCAATATTTACTCGCCAGGGGGTTAAATCCACACGCCCCGGGCGTGTAAATGTATATAATTGTCGAACACTGTATATATATATATATATATATATATATATATATATATATATATATATATATATCTTAGATCATCTTTTTATGGGACTTGAATGATTTTTTGCTGCGGGACACATGAAGGATTCTGCTGCTCAGCGAGAGTCAAATTCCATCATGGACTCTTCACTTAAATCCAGCTGAGTATCACCCACTTTATTGTGGCTTTATGTCCACTTTTTATAGACGATTTGTCTGCGTGTGCAGTGTTATGTTCATGTCTAGTTTTTAGTGGGGACATGTTTTGGTTATATCTGCACTATACAGGCACATTAACTTTGATTGATCTCGGGCATGTGTATGCTTGTGGGTAATTTTACAAGAGTGTGTTGATTTTCCACATCCGTATTTTACCCACCTCCCCCTCTGTGACATGCATGGCTGCTAATACATATTTTTTTATGCAGATGTAGCCAGGTTCCCTCCCGTCCCCCGGTGTAATTGTGTCTTCCCCTTACCTCAACTGACACAGGGGTTGATGAGGGAGCTGTGGGGCTGCTGCTGGGGCAAGTGCATCGCCAGAGGCTCAGGCGGCTGCCTCTGCAGGGTGCCGCCATGTTAGGTTGCGCACGTGCACTCACGGAGGCTTGCACATGCGCAGAGAGATTTGCGACGGCCATGACAGTTACGCATGAGAGTGTTCTATTGTTTGTCCTGGTCTGGACTGAGACCAGGGATGTATTAACACGTGCACCAACGGGCCCCAACACACAAGGAAGCGCGCTATCCCACACACACTCTTTGGGGAGGGAATTGCTTGTGGACACTCAGGGGTTAAATGCCCAGGCACTCCAGTACTTTGGGGTTTCCAACCGGGAGGTGTTATTGTGGGGTGATAGTCTGCTCACTATGTTATGTTGATGGTGTATGAATAAGGTGTGTTCAGTAAATACCGTTTTATATAAAGGTGTGTAATTATTATGTATATTGATTCTGGTGAGGGACTCCTCCCACTACGCTGGGATCCCTCGCCGGTGGAGGCGCTGCATCAAGATAATAAGTATACACCAAATTCCCAGTGGCAGAGGCTCAGGCCTCCTGTTAGCCAAACAGGTGACAGCAGCACAGGTAGTTTCAGAACCAAGGGTGGTACAAGGGCTACATTTGGAGGCGCTGCTGAGATTCAGACTTTGGGTGCCCTATTCAGTAGTTAAAACTGTGACGTCATCAGAATCATGTTAACGCCTTCAAGTTAGGAGGTCCATGCCTGGGCCTTCAAGGTCAGAGAACCACCCAGTTACGTAGTAGCAGTAGGGAGTATCCCAGCTTTAGAAGAGGAAAGTGACAAACGGGACTCCCTGAAGAGGCTCATTGGCCTAGATAAAGTGTGGGTATGGGGCAGAGTTTGACCCCACCTTCCATTGGAGTGACATACTATTGACTGTGGACCAGGATATATGCTGGATACTGCCCCACAGACTTTACAAGCCCCGGAAGCCAATCCAGAGCGTTACCCCCTCATATACTCGGACTTACCCGAAATCAGGCAGATTTTTACATCAGTAGACTCTCCACAGATTCAACAGGTTACCGATGAACCTTCCACCAGTAACTGGCAACCTACTGCCATGGTGTCCAGTACTCCTAACAGGGTAGAACCTCTCCCTCCCAGAGTCTCCTTTACCCCAAGTGCTCTCGAAGGAGCTAACAGTTGGGCCAAAAGTCTGCCTCCTATGCCTGCTCCCATTCCTTGCCAAGCCCCTGGCGTATCAGTGACAGTCGCTTAACCAGTGAAGGCTCCGTAATGGGGAGACCCTGTCGCAATTAGTGGAGGCACTAACCCTGTCATCCCAGTCCCAAAACTACAGTAAGCTCAAAGCCTTCTCTGGGGTCTTTCCAACGCCCCTCAGGGAAGAAGGGATAGACTCCTGCAAGGAGCATACTCTAAAAATATTGGAGGAATGGCCATGCACTGACGCAGTAAAAAGGTAGCGCATCATGGAATGTCTTAGGCAGCCAGCTTCCACCATCGTAAGTATCTACCGGGAGCAATACCCAGACTTGATGCCTCGACGCCTCAAATGTTAGTGGATTTCCTGATTGAATAATACGGGTTGGCGGAAGATGAAGGAGCGATCTCGACGAGGTACTATACTCTCTACCAGAAAGAGAAAGAAGAGTTGTCGGCATTCATCCACCACATTCAATTGGTCCTGGGGACCCTACTCCCTAGGAGGATCTAGTTGATCCCCGCCTTCAAGATGGATGAGGCCCTTCGCAAACAGTGTTTGCGGGGTTCGAGCCCAAATCACCCCATGGCCAATATGATTTGCAGCAACCTCATGCAATGGAGCCCTCCCACATTCACCGGATTATTACGACAAGTGAAGGTGCATGAAGCCCATACTTTATTGCACTCCCATGGGAAACCAACGGGGCATGAAGCGTACACTTGATTACATACTTCCCCAAAGGGCAAAGACTCCCGCAAGGGAGTGCCCAAAGAAAAGGGGAGCAAGAGCGGAAAGGACACGTCCACCCCTGAGGTGTTTGGGTCCGCTCCCAGGTCACCTGGCAGTCCGGGTTCCCACACAGATTTCTGCTGCTTCAACTGTGGTGAAAATGGCCATTTGCAAGGATCTGCCCGAACACCAGAAAACCTCCAGAGGCCCAGTCATTCACCGTATAAGTACAGCCATCACTCTCTTCCTTCCCGGCACCACCCGAGGAGGATGAAGGAGAGTCGGAGGCCCCCGTGGGAGAGACCCTCCCACAAGATGCCTACAGCAGGGTAGGACCCACAGCTATAATAAGAGTTGTCGTGGAAGGCATCTATTCCTCAGCTTTTTTTTTTTTATAACTTGAAGTTTATTGGTTTTTGTTTGCATTACATGGATTTACAATAAAAATAATTGACATTAGACTTCTTTCATTTTGTGGTTATTCCAATACTTTTTGCAATAACAACGTCTGATTCACAACACAAAACTCACAGGGGGAGGAGAGGTGAGGGGGGGAGGGGGAGGACGAGGCAGGGTGACCATCTTATTTCGGTGCCATTAACCTGATATCCTTTAAGATTTGACTTTATTTAACACGGAGCTCCCAGAGGTTTCTGTGATGGGGCCTAGTCTTATTTTTAGTTAGGTCCTTTTCTGTTTGTATTTAAATCAAAGGAAAACTCACCTAATCCAGTCATAGCCAAATCGTGGCATTGCTCACCCCCTGGATATTTGTCTGTGCTAACCAAGGTAGCAAGACCTTTTGGAAATTTGGGCCAGTGTCGTTGACCAAACTTGTCAACTTTTCCATCTGGCATGCAAACCAGATTCTATTCTGAATTTTTTCAATTGATGGGGTTGTGTTCTGGTTCCATAATGCTGCGGTCTCGCACCTCATGGCAGTTGCAAAGTGCATAATCAATGTATTGCCCGCTCTGGACATCCCTTGTATTGGTTTGTTCAGTAGAAATAGCCACGGGTCTAGTTGTATTTCGAGGCTCAATATCCTCTGTAGCCAATCTCTAATTTGTCCTAGACAGGTGTTATTTTAGGGCAGGACCACAGCATGTGCAACAAGCTTCCTTGCTCCCCGCCCTGCTTAGGGCACAGCGGGGAGTAACAGGGGATAGATTTAGATAGTTTAACAGGGGTGAGGTGTAACGAAATTGTGGGTAATCAGCGCATTAATAAAGGCAGTGTGCTTGGCTGGTTACCCCTATTTCACATTGGGGATGAAGGGGTTAATTTTCCATTCACTGTACATGTATTATTTTTACCTCTGTCCCTTGTTTTCCCCAGTTTGCAGCTTTATATGTGCCTGCAGTAGTCTATGCAATGGTAGACTGACATTCTTGGCTCTGGACACAAGATGCCGCTGCGAGCGCTAAACCACAAGTTAATTGGTTAAGCGTGGCACGGCCGTTTTGATCCATTGCAAGGTATAGGTATCCATAACTGAGACTGGAAGCCTTAGCCACAGAGAATTGAATCAAAGGCTTGCGGTTTCCAATCTCAAGTGGGACTCGGATACAATGTATCGCCGTCCCGGTTAGGAAGCGTAACTTGAATGGCGGCTGCTCAATTGGCGTGGGAACTAGGTAAATTGATGTGAGAACTCCTCAAGTGATGTGGGAACCCCGTAACCGCAAGTCAATTGACGAGAGAAACCCATAGACCAGCATTGTCAGTCAAGGAGAAGCTATAACTCGGGAACAGAAAGGGTGAAAAACCTGAAATTTGGTGTGCCGTCCCAGAGTACCATCCCAAGCACACACATATGAAAATTATAACTGTGGGATAAGGGGAACACATATTTTTAATAAAGTGGATTTTTGGTTGCAGATTTAAAAGAACAGACAGGATGCATTTTTTCTATTTGTCTTTACATACATGAGCTGGGGGTTACTTCCTACTAAAACTTCACAGACCCCCCGTTGAGGCGACGCCTCTGGGTCTGTGGAAGCTTTGCAGTTGAAAGACCCCAGAGCCGCCAAGTGTGAAATAACCAGGATGGTTGCTCAATGAGAGATCCTGGGCTAGTTTACACCTTGGGGGACAAACCCTTGCCTTTAAGACGCCAGGCAAAGAGGGGAGTGCACCTATGCTAAGTAACCAATGTGGCAATGTCGCACAGGCGCTATGTGAACAGGAAATCCCAGATTGCCCACTTTGCAAACTGTGGGCAATTCAGGGATTGGAGAGTGGGAGAATTCCCACGAGAGGGATTGGGTGGGTATGTTGGAGATAGGCTCTCAAACCCTATATCTCCCCCCAAGCTATCCCCGTTGTCTTTCAGAACAGAATTCTGCGTCAGGACTCTGTGATTGCTGGGAATTCTCTATCAGACTCCAACGGACCAGAAAAGACTTTGCACTCTCACAGAAGGATTGGGCTGGCAATTTGTGCCCTTGCAAAAGGACTACATTTTAAAGGACAAAAGTGCTTTGCACCTTTCTGGACATTATATCCCGTTTCTCTGTTCAGCAAGTGTTTTTATTAAGTGTATTCTAAGGTTCTCATGTGTCTGTCTAGTAAGGAAATAAATGATAATTTATTTGTCTCAACTTGTATGCTCAATCTACTTCCCCAAAATATAAAATTGTTGATAAGTTCCGTCCATCGTGACATGAGGTACCACCTCATTAATACTTTATATGAGTTCTCCTTTAATGTTGTGCATATGGAACTTCTAGCCGCTTCGGAAAATATGTCTGTCCATTCTTCGTCCTCTAGTGTTTTTTGTAGGTCTAGTATTTTTTGTAGGTCGGATTTTCATTGTGTCATGAAGTTCAGTCTAGTGTATTCCTTGCCTGAACTGATCACTGTCACTCTGTGCTCACCACAAACAGGACGAGACCCCGGTACTGAGATGGGTGTAGTAACAAACACCAGCTACAGGCACGGGGGCCACGTCTGGAGTGTAGGTTTGTCTTGACAGCAGGGTCAGGGATATAGATATCAGAGTTGTCTTTATACTTGCCGAGTTCAACGTAGTTGATATCTTAAGCGTAGAAGGTACTTTTGCCAAAACCAGGGTTGGAGAGTGGAGAGTGGTCGAGGTGCAATGCCGAGTAACAAGAATCTATGCTCAGCCAATGTGCCTATAACATTGGTGAGCATATAAAGGCTGGATCAGCAAGTACACATGGGGGGGTGGAGCGGGGGCGCGGCCTCCGCGGTAGCTGTGATAGGTCCAGGGCTCAACGAGCAGGTGTAGCTGTTTGTGCAGCTAAAGAATGCATCTATGAGCAGGTGCAGCTGTTAGTGCAGCAAATGAATCTTGACACGGAGCTTGGGGGCGTGGTGCACATGTCACATACGAGCTCTGCGTGCTGTCAGTGTGCATCATGATCCAGGGGTGGAGCCAGAGTCCGTGGCGTCGGATGACGCCATTTTGGCACGCGTGCATGCTGTGCGCGTCTGGTAAGGAATCTAATCCATAGGCACCCCGCGCGTGCGCGGTTGGTGCTCGAGAGGATGCGCGGAGCGGCTGTACTTCGGTAATCCTTACAGTACCCCCCCTTCAGAGGAGACCTCCGGGCGAACCCTGCGAGGCGTCAGGGGGTATTTCAGGTGAAACTCTTTGATGAGTTCGGGTGCGTGGACTTGCTGGTGTGGAATCCAGGATCGTTCCTCGGGACCGTATCCTCTCCAGTGAATAAGATACTGAATAGTCCCTTTAGAAAGCCTGGAGTCTCGGATGGCCTGAACTTCGTGCTCCTGCTGGCCCTGTACGATTAGAGGGCCCGGTGGTGCAGGAGATGGATCAGGGAAGCGGAGGCTGCGGTATGCAGGTTTCAGTAGTGAAATATGGAACACGGATGGAATCCTCATTGAAGAGGGGAGTTGCAGGCGGTATGCCACCGGATTGATTTTTTCCAAGATCTTGAATGGACCTGTAGGCGGACGCTCACAGAGGTATGCAAGGGAGACTGATTAGGGTGAAATTAAATAAGCCTTTTATTGCGCCTTTTCCTTAACATCAGGAAACCATCCAAACAAGGGGTAAACAAAGCTTCTATTCACTTGGGAGTATTTCTAGTGAAATACTATGCGGTTCACAACTCCCTTAGATAAGCATGTCTCCCAGCCCCAAACATATAGCATGAAATGAACAGATATAAAAAGTCTTGTAAATAAAAGTCTTATCTGTTCCTTGTGGTTTGGAGGGAAAATCTTCTCTGTCCCTGGTTCAGCTCCCTTTTCCTCAGGGTGTGTCAGCATTCAGGTTTAGAAGTTTCCCCTGTGTCTTCAAAGCAGCTCTGCTATTTCTTCTGGCAGGGCTCAAGACATGTGTCCCTTCCTTGGTTCAGCCCAGTTGTGGACTAAGGAATCTCTGCTCTGTCTCCAAAGTTCAGCTCGGGTGTGAGCAAATGAGTCTCTCTTCCTGTCTCAAAAGACAGGCTTTTCTAAGCAATCTTAATCAGGCAGGTGGTGTTTGTTAATTGACTACCAGCAGTTAACCACCACACTGCTGGACCAGAGGCACACCACCTGAAGAGGGATAACTCCCCTGTTACATACCTCCCCTGTTTGTGGGAAGCTCGGGCTTGCCACGGCCAAACCCATCCTTCCACTCTCATTCTAGATATCTCTGTGACTTGAATGAGAGTGGATGGAGGAAGAGAACCCTCAGTCCTGCTGGGATTGGAGCCCTTTCTCCAGTTTATTCGTGTCTCCTCCTGAAGGTGCTTGAGATCAGCACCCCTCAGTCGCTCGAGGAGGACTTTTTCTAAGTATAGTCTTTTTGCTACGTGCGTGGTCATGAGATTTCCCTCACGTCGAGTGCTTGTCTTATTGTAGGCATACTGTATGGCAGCAGTTGCAGAGCGTTTAAAAACAGCCCTTTGAGTTTTCCGCTCTTGAAGCTGTCTCTCTGCCCTTTTCCCACTCAATGGGGTTAAGTTGCAATTCCACACCCACTTCCAGAGAATGTCCCATCTTTTCAGCTTCATCAGCTACGGATTCTTCTGGTTTTGATTCAGCACGTGTACCTTCTTTTGTTGCCTGTTGGGTGGCTGAAGGTTTTGCTAGTGCTTGTTTAGGTGGTTCAAATTTTGCAACCTTGTCTCTCAGATGAGCGGTATTCCCAGCTCTCACTGTACCCTTGTCTTCATGGGTTTTTGAGGCTGTGGGATACTGACGCTTAGTCAGGGTCAATACTTGTCCTTGTAGGACTGTAATCTCATCCGCGAGAGATCCCTATTTTTTGAGTGCGTCTTGCAAGTCTCTTCTCAGGGAATTTATCTGCACGCTTTGCTTTCTCTGAGCTTGCTTCCACATTTTTATTGCGTTGTGAAGCACTATGAATTTCTTTGCTCGGGCCACAGTTACTTGTTTTAGTTTCTGGACCTTCTTGTGCTCCCTTTTGTGCCGGGTCACCTGGGTTCTAAGCTTAGCCTCTAGCGATGCTTTGGTGACGCTCAGGGTAGCCTTCAGTTTCTCATGCTGCTTTGCGGGGACATACTGGGTCATCAGACGTTCCTGCAGCACTTGAATTTCTTTAAAAACCTGTAGATTGTCTTCCTGCAGAGTTCGCTGCTTCTCCTCAGCCTTCTCGAGGTGCGTACGCAGACCTTGCAGCTGGTTCTGCAGTCGGTGCTCTGCTTCAAACTTCTCACCTTCCAAAAGTCTATTTATTTCTTTAAGCTCGTGCAGCTTTTCATTTTTTTCCTTGACGTCGTTTGTCAAATTAAAATTTTCTTCTTTCAGTTTTAAGTTTTTTCTTTGTAATCTTACATTTTCTCCTTTTTCAGTCTCTGTACTATTCAGGGCCTCTTTGCAGTCCTCCTTCCATTTACGCACATCTGCTTTGAGAATGACAGTCTCCTGGCGTGAGACTTCCTTCTCTAGGTTGAGGGTCTGAAGCTCCTTCTGGGAGACTTGGAGATCTGTATTAAGATTGACAATCGTTTCTTTAGAAATGTCCAGCTCCTCATTGAGACTGTGTAGTTCCTTTCTGGAAACTTCCAGGTCTGTGCGGCAGCTGTTGGTCTCATGATGTGAGGCATCCAGTGCTCTGCGTAGTGTCTGAACCGCTTTCTGAGATACGTCCACCTCTATCCGGACATTGTTGACCTCCTGTTGTGAGGCATTCAGCTCTATGCGTAGAGTGCTGGAAGACTGTCATCTGCTTCAGTGCCTCCTCATACTTCCGCTTTAGCGTAGCCACCATTTTATCAGATTGGCTCTGCTTTTCATCCATGGCGGAAATAGTAGCATTTGCAGTATCTAGCTCAGTCTTGAGATCGTCCAATTCTGTCCTGGCTAAAGAGTAAATTGTGAGCACATCTTTTTGTAGCCTCACGTTATTTTTCTGTTGCTCTGTGCAACCATCTTCCTTTTGTTTCAATTGTTCACGGAGCATATCACAGTCATGCCTGGCATTTTTCAGGGCATCTTCAGGGCTGGTCAAGGGATCATAACTCACTGGTTCCGGCTCCACTTCCCTGGGATGGTTGGTTGAGGGTTCCTCACTTTTGGCCCCGGACAGACACTTCTTTGGGTTCACGACTTCTGCCTTGGGCCCTCTGGATATTCGGTTAACCGCGGGACGAATTCTCCATTTTCTCTAGGCTGCAGGGCAACTCGGTCCCCCTTTTCCTCCACAGGATCTGCGGACGTGTCTGTTCCTTCCACGGTAAGTGAAGAACCGCTTTTCTTTTTCCGCTTTTTTGTTTTGGATGACTCCGTTCCATCCGGAATACTGGGGTCTCCTTTATTTGAAACTTCAGCAGCTTCATTATATACGCCAGACTTTTCTTGCAGTTGCTTTAGCTGACAGAAATATTGAGTGATCTGCTGATCCCGCTCTTTCTCTTGTCGACCATAATCGTCATCATAGAGAGCGGTCTTTTCGGTTCGTGCCGAGTTCAGGCACCCCCACCATTCTTGGGGTGTTTTGTCGGTGTGACTCGGTTCGGGTTCCCCGTAAGATATGTCTTCCTCTTTATTGGACTGGAAGGGCCACTCTTCCGTGGGGTAGGGTTCATTACAGGAACGCTGCATCTTGTCCTCCATTTTTAGGCAATCAGGTGTAATTTTCTTCCTGACCTCAGGAGGCGCAATTGCAGCTGTTGCCACTGTATTTGCTAGAAACCCCAATTGTGGTAGTCCTACAGGTGGGCATATTTTGCTTGTAGAGATCGTAGCTCTCACAGGCATCTCTGTAGACTTTTCTTTCTTGGATAAGTTTTACAATATCAGCAGTATTGTGCACGCATTTTCTCTCATCAGGTATACAGGATGTGCAGTTGCTAGGTAAAAATGTCTATTTGCTTTACACCATTTACTTGCTAGGTGCAATCCCTCCGCTTCAGCAACAGAATTTTTTTTTCTGCTTGAGTTCAGTAATTTTCAGTCTCATCTCTGGGTATTATGGCATTCACACTTCACACTTTGGGTGTATGTTTTGCTCCAAAGATACATAGGTAGACTTTTTTACTTGCAGAAAAAAAAAACATTCTTTGCAGTGGAATATTTCTTTCACTCCCGGCAGGGTGACTCAACACTCAGCAATTGGCTTTGGAATACCTTTTACACAGTTCAGCAATTACTTTTTCCAAGGTAGGGCAATTTTACACTCGGCATTTGTTTGCTAAAAATTCCCCTGCTTCAGCACAGTCTTGTATCAATTTTCACACTTTTCTGCATATACTCCATTCACAGCTGGTAGCCCTATGCGGTGTGGCAACCTTTATTTGCAAAATCAGTACCGCTCGTGGGTCACCATCTGTATTCACTGCTTCAGCGAAACTTTTGAAAACAACAAACACCTATCCCTTTTTAAGGGCTGACTCACTTCTTGAACCCTGACTATGGCTGGAAGGCAAAACCCCTATTTCAATGACCATATTACACTTTGTGTTAGGCAAATAAGGTTTAGCTGCTTCAGCAGTCTCTCTCCTCTTGGGATTGGGGAAAAGAGTCCATCTGTGGTTTTGTAGGTTTCAGTGCAGTGTAAGTTTCCTGCCTGGGTGTGTATCCCTTTAACTCTGGTCTCTGCTGCATGAGATTTTTTTAAGTTGCTCAGACTGTTTGTAGGCAAAAAGCATTAAAAAAAAATTCACATAAAAAATCTCCAGTTCTTTTTAACTTCAAAGACACCTTTCGTCCCACTTCGGACACCATGATTCTTAACATCAGGAAACCATCCAAACAAGGGGTAAACAAAGCTTCTATTCACTTGGGAGTATTTCTAGTGAAATACTATGCGGTTCACAACTCCCTTAGATAAGCATGTCTCCCAGCCCCAAACATATAGCATGAAATGAACAGATATAAAAAGTCTAGTAAATAAAAGTCTTATCTGTTCCTTGTGGTTTGGAGGGAAAATCTTCTCTGTCCCTAGTTCAGCTCCCTTTTCCTCAGGGTGTGTCAGCATTCAGGTTTAAAAGTTTCCCCTGTGTCTTGAAAGCAGCTCTGCTATTTCTTCTGGCAGGCTCAAGACAAGTGTCCCTTCCTTGGTTCAGCCCAGTTGTGGACTAAGGAATCTCTGCTCTGTCTCCAAAGTTCAGCTCAGGTGTGAGCAAATTTGTCTCTCTTCCTGTCTCAAAAGACAGGCTTTTCTAAGCAATCTTAATCAGGCAGGTGGTGTTTGTTAATTGACTACCAGCAGTTAACCACCACACTGCTGGATTAGAGGCACATTACTTGAACCGGGATAACTCCCCTGTTACAGGACCCAAGCATGTTCAGTGAGGACAGCCATAATTTGTCTACCGGTCTCAGCTCTGGAGTTTCGCAACGGTAGCGGTCTGCCTGGGTCTTCTGTCTGACGGAAGCCTCTTTTAGGTTACTCTGGATCTTGGTCCATGAATTTTGCAGTGCTTGGATCCAGTCGTCCACTGCAGGAACCCCAGAAGGCGGGGAAGAGTTGGGCAGTCGTGCCGGATGAAAACTGTAATTTACGTAGAAGGGCGAGACCTGTGTGGATTCTTTCCTCAGGGAATTATGGGCGAACTCTGCCCACGGGAGAAGGTCTGCCCAGTCGTCCTGAGTGTCCGCGATGAAGCAGCGCAGGTACTGCTCCAAGGACTGATTGGTCCTTTCTGTCTGTCCGTTTGTCTGTGGGTGGTACCCGGATGAAAAATGCAGGGAGATGTCCAATTTCTTTGTGAAGACCCGCCAGAATTTCGAGATGAACTGGGACCCTCTGTCCGATACGATGGTCGTGGGAGTTCCGTGGAGACGGAAGATCTCCTTATAGAATATGTCCGCTAGTGTGGGAGAGTTCGGTAGGCCTTTAAGTGGAATAAAATGTGCCTGTTTCGAGAAGCGATCTATGACTACAAGTATTGTGTTCATACCTCTGGATCTTGGCAGCTCTACTATGAAATCCATAGATAGGTTCCTCCAGGGGCGGTCTGGGATTGGTACGGGATTCAAGAGTCCTTGCGGTTTGCTGTCGGGCACCTTATTCCTTGCACATGTGGTGCATGCCTTGGTGAATTCCTTTATGTCGCCTTGCATGTCAGGCCACCAGAATGTCTGTGTGATTAAGTCTGCGGTTCTTTTGATACCAGGATGACCGGCGGTTTTTGATGAGTGTCCCCATTCCAAGATCTTTTTGCAGAAAGGAAGTGCTGCGAAGAGGCATCCATCCGGGACCTCCAGACCTTCCGGAATGTTAGTTTGATCCCGCAGGATATCATCCATTATGTCAAATGTGTTGGCGGAGATGATGAACCTGGCAGGCACGATGGTTTCTGATTTGGCTTCGGTTTTGTTCTCTGTTACGAACTGGCGGGAAAGAGCATCTGCCTTTACGTTCTTGGAACCGGTTATGTATGATATGATGTAATTGAAACGAGAGAAGAATAGGGATCAGCGGGCTTGACGGGCTCCAAGTCGTTGAGCGCTTTCCAAGTACATGAGGTTCTTGTGGTCGGTGAGGATTGTAATGGGGCTCTCTGTCCCTTCCAGTAGATGTCTCCACTCTTCTAAGGCTAGTTTGATGGCTAGTAGTTCTCTATTTCCCACATCGTAGTTTTGCTGTGCCGATGAGAATTGTTTAGGCACATGGGTGTAGGTTTGAAGACGGTGATCCTCTCTGTGACAAAATGGCGCCGGCTCCGATGTCTGATGCGTCCACCTCAAATGTGAAAGGTAGTCTGGGATTGGGGTGGATCAGTATGGGTGCAGAGATGAAGGCTTTCTTTAAGGCGTTGAAGGACTGGATAGCTGCAGATGGCCAGGACACAACGTCAGCTCCTTTCTTTGTGAGAGCCGTGATGGGTGCAACAATGGAAGAGAATTTGTGGATACACTTTCTGCAGTAATTTGCAAAGCCTAGGAACCTCTAGATGCCCTTGAGGGACGTGGGAAGTGACCAGTCCATCACGGCCTTCAGTTTGGAGGGGTCAATGGAGAACCCTGAATCGGATATGATGTATCCTAGAAAAGTAGTGGATTTTTGATGGAAGTTGCATTTTTACAGTTTGGCGTAGAGGTGGTGCTGACGAAGGCGTAGAAGTACCTATTTGACTTGGTTAATATGCTCTGAGATGGTCTTGGAAAAAATTAAAATGTTGTCCAGGTAAACGATAACGAATCTGTTCAGCAGGTCTCTGAATATTTCATTTACAAAGTCTTGAAAGACCGCTGGAGCATTGCACAGGCCGAACGGCATGACCAGGTATTCATAGTGGCCATCTCTTGTGTTGAATGCCGTTTTCCACTCGTCTCCTTGACGGATCTCCTTACTAGGTTATAGGCACTACGGAGGTCCAATTTGGTGAATATGGTGGATCCCTGTAGATGGCCGAACAGCTCCGATATCAATGGTAGTGGGTGGCGGTTTTTAATAGTGATCTTGTTTAGTCCTCGGTAGTTGATGCAGGGTCTTAGAGTACCATCTTTCTTTTTGACAAAAAAAAATCCAGCCCCTGCCGGTGACAAGGATTTTCTGATGAACCCTTTTTGGAGGTTCTCCTGTATATATTGGGACATAGCTTTCGTCTCCGGGAGGGAAAGAGGGTAAGAGTGCCCTCTAGGCAGGATAGAACCAGGCAGGAGATCTATAGGACAATTGAAGGATCGATGGGGGGTTAGTACCTCTGACCTGGCTTTGTCGAATACGTCTCTGAATTCAGTGTATTCTTCTGGTAAAACGTCTTGTGATTCCTCTGGGGTCTTCATGCTGCAGATCTTTTGAGGTGGAACTGCGCATGTTGTGGAGCATTGTTGGTTCCAAGAGATGGGTCTTTGCTTGGTCCAGTTAATGAGTGGTTTGTGGTGTTGTAGCCAAGGAAGGCCCAGGATAATCTCGACGGATGGTGAGTGGATCACGTCTAAAGTGATGTTCTCCCTGTGGGTCTGTTCGCATACCAGGGAGATTTCCGCGGTCTGTAGGATGATGAAGGTCGGCTGCAGAGGACGTCCATCAATGGCCTCCAATCCCACCAGGGTTTTTCTTTTTTCCAATGAGATGTTGTTCCTTGTGGTGAATTCTTGGTCTATGACGTTTCCTGCGGAACCAGAGTCGATGAAGGCGGATGCCCTCACCGCGAGGCCCGGAGCCTGAAGGGATACCGGAATCAGGATTCTGTTGGGTAGGGGTTCTTTGGTGATGGAAGAGTTGAAAAGTACTCCCATGGGGGTTCCTCTGGGACTCCGTGGGGATTGGTCATTTCCCGACTTGAGTGATCAGCGGAGGGCTAGGTGGCCCGGATTGCCACAGTAGAGACACAGGCTAGAGGTTCAACAACGTTATTTCTCAGAGAAGGAGAGTTTTTTGCCACCCAACTGCATGGGTTCTGGAACCTCGGTCATAGGTGTCTCTGGAATGAAGGAGTGGAAAGGTGAAGACCTGGCAGGTACCTGACGGTTCCATAAACGCTCGGCTTTCCTCTCCTGCAGACGTTGGTCTACCCGTATGCAGACTGCGATGAGCTCCTCCAGGTCCGCTGGGCGCTCCTGCGTGGCGAGCTCGTCTTTCAGGGGTTCTGAAAGTCCTTGCCAGAAGGCGGAAGAGAGGGCCTCCCTGTTCCATCCTGTCTCTGAGGCGATTGTCCGGAATTCCAAGGCGTATCTTGCCACCGGACGATCTCCTTGGGAAACATGAAAAAGGGAAGACGCTGCAGTAATTTTACGCCCTGGGGTGTCAAAGACACGTCTGAACTCCTTGGTGAATTGTCCGATGTCTAGAGTAAGGTCTCTTCTCTGCTCCCAGATAGGAGAGACCCACGCCAATGCATCGCCCGTGAGCAAGGAGACAATGTATGCCACTCTTGACCTTGGGGTCAGGAACTGGGAGGGTGTCATCTCAAATTGAATGAGGCATTGATTCAAAAAGCTGCAACATTCTAAAGGGTCTCCGGAGTACTGGTTAGGCATGGGGAGTCGTGATTCAGACAGTGTGGGTTGTGGGCTAGAGAAGGTGGGTGTGCTGGATTGTTGCACTTGCATTGAGAGGGTCTGGAGGTCTTTCTGTAAGGAGTCTAGGCGACGGTCAGACTGCTCAAGATATTTCTCCAGTCTAGAGAACATGGCGGCATGAGATGCCACCACAGCGGGGTCTATGTTTGTGGGGCTTAGCATACTGTCATGCTGTGCTCACCAGAAACAGGACGAGACCCCGGTACTGAGATGGGAGTAGTAACAAACACCAGCCACAGGCACGGGGGCCACGTACGGAGTGTAGGTTTGTCTTGACAGCAGGGTCAGGGATATAGATATCAGAGTTGTCTTTATACTTGCCGAGTTCAACGTAGGAGATATCCGAAGCGTAGAAGGTACTTTTGCCAAAGTCAGGGTTGGAGAGTGGAGAGTGGTCGAGGTGCAATGCCGAGTTCAGGATTAGAGAGGAGCGAGGAGTCAGAGGTAGCCAAGATCAGGAGCCAGAGGTTGGAGTAGTCAAAGCAAGCCGGTTCGGTACAGAGAAGATCAAAAACTGGAACAAAACAACAGGACAGGAACAAGGCAGGAACAGCAAGGGTAAACACAGAGTAACAAGAATCTATGCTCAGCCAATGTGCCTATAACATTGGTGAGCATATATAGGCTGGATCAGCCAGTCTCCATGGGGGGGTGGAGCGGGGGCGCGGCCTCCGCGGTAGCTGTGATAGGTCCAGGGCTCAACGAGCAGGTGTAGCTGTTTGTGCAGCTAAAGAATGCATCTATGAGCAGGTGCAGCTGTTAGTGCAGCAAATGAATCTTGACACGGAGCTTGGGGGCGTGGTGCACATGTCACATGCGAGCTCTGCGCGCAGTCAGTGTGCATCATAGTTACATAGTAGATGAGGTTGAAAAAAGACTTCCGTCCATCAAGTTCAACCTATGCTAAATTTAGACAACAGATACTTTATCCTATATCTATACTTATTGATCCAAAGGAAGGCAAAGAAAAAAACCCATTAAGGGGAAAAATTAATTCCTTCCTGACTCCAAGAATTGGCAATTGGATGAATCCCTGGATCAACATCCTTCCCAAAGATACTTATTTGGTATATCCCATCTAAAAAGATGTCCAACCTTTTTTTGAACAAATCTATTGTATCTGCCATCACAGTCTCCATGGGTAATGAATTCCACATTTTAACTGCCCTTACTGTAAAGAACCCTTTCCTTTGTTGCTGGTGAAATTTCCTTTCCTCCAACCTTAAGGGATGGCCCCGAGTCCTTTGTACTGCCCATGGGATGAATAGTTCTTTTGAAAGCTTTTTGTATTGTCCCTGAATATATTTGTATATGGTTATCATATCCCCTCTTAGACGCCTCTTTTCTAATGTAAATAAATCTAATTTAGCTAGCCTCTCCTCATAAGTTAGAATGTCCATCCCCTTTATTAAGTTGGTGGCTCTTCTCTGCACTCTCTCTAGTTCCATAATGTCTTATTTCAAGATTGGTGCCCAAAATTGTACTCCATATTCAAGGTGTGGTCTTACTTATGCGTTGTAAAGGGTCATAATTATGTTTACTTCCCTTCCATCCATTGCCCGTTTGATGCAAGATAAGATCTTGTTTGCCTTTGCAGCTACTGCATGACATTGGGCACTATTGCTAAGCCTGCAGTCTACAAGCACTCCTAAATCCTTCTCCATCAAGGATTCCCCCAATATATCTCCATTTAATTTGTAAGTCGCCTTTTTATTCTTGCATCCCAAATGCATAACCTTACATTTATCTGTATTAAACCTCTTTTGCCATTTACCTGCCCACGTTTCCAGTCTCTCCAAGTCCTTCTGAAGAGAAATTACATCCTGCTCTGATTCTATTACCTTACACAATTAATATCATCAGCAAATATGGAGACTTTGCTCTCGATCCCAACCTCAAGGTCATTAATAAACAAATTAAAAAGCAGGGGTCCCAGTACCGATCCTTGAGGTACTCCACTCACGACTTTAGCCCAACCTGAAAAAGTTCCATTTATGACAACCCTCTGTTGTCTGTCCTTTAACCAGTTTTCAATCCAGGTGCATATATTATTACTGAGTCCAACGTTCTTTATTTTGTACACCAACCTCTTGTGTGAAACCATATCAAAAGCCTTGCATATCAAAAGATTGCAAAATCTAAGTAGACCACATCAACAGCATTACCCTGGTCTAGATACCTACTTACCTCCTCATAAAAACAAATAAGGTTAGTTTGGCAAGATCTATCCTTCATAAATCCATGCTGACTATTACTAATAATTTTATTTTCCATTAGGTATTCCTGAATATTATCCCGTATTAAACCTTCAAGTAGTTTCCCTACTATTGAAGTCAGGCTTACAGGTCTGTAATTTCCCGGTTGTGATCTAGCTCCCTTTTTAAATATAGGCACCACATCTGCTTTATGCCAATCTTGTGGTACTGAGCCTGTGGAAATGGAGTCCTTGAATATTAAATATAATGGTTTTGCTATTACTAAGCTTAACTCCTTGAGAACTCTTGGATGTATGCCATCGGGGTCAGGTGCCTTATTAACTTTAATCTTTTCAAGTCGCTTATGAACTTCTTCCTCAGTTAACCAATTGTTCATTAATATGGAGGTTGTGGCTTCCTCCTGCGGCACTACTATTGAACTTGATTCTTCCCTGGTAAACACAGAGGCAAAGAATTTGTTTAATACCTCAGCTTTTTGCTTATCTCCAATAATCTGCCTACCCATCTCACACTGAAAGGGTCCTATATTTTCTTTTCTCATTTTTTTGTTATTAAGGTACTTAAAGAATTTTTTAGGGTTGACCTTACTTTCTATTGCAATCCTTTTTTCATTATCCATTTTTGCTAATTTGATTGCCCTTTTGCAATTTTTGTTACATTCCTTATAATTCTGATACGATGTCTCTGTCCCTTCTGACTTAAAGAATCTAAATGCTTTCCTCTTCTTGTCCATTTCCTCCCCTACCTGTTTATTTAGCCACATTGGTTTTGACTTATTTATTTTATACTTATTACCTAAGGGTATACACTGATAAGTGTGCTTTTCTAACAATGTTTTAAAGACTGCTCATTTATCTTCTACATTTTCCCCTGCAAAAACATCATCGCATTGTATTACTACTAGATTAGACCTCAGTTTATTAAAATCTGCCTTTCCAAAGTTGAAGGTCTTTGTTGAACCCAAGTAATCTGTTTTTTGATAATTTATTTCAAATGAGACCATGTTATGATCACTGTTACCCAAATGTTCCAGGACTTGAATATTTGTTATTACTTCTACATTGTTTGATATGACTAAATCCAGAACTGCCCCTCTCCTGGTTGGTTCCTCAATAATTCGGGTCATATAATTGTCTTTAAGCACCCCCAAAAACCTGT
Organism: Ascaphus truei; assembly: GCA_036426205.1. Classification (NCBI taxonomy): domain Eukaryota; kingdom Metazoa; phylum Chordata; class Amphibia; order Anura; family Ascaphidae; genus Ascaphus; species Ascaphus truei. The sequence continues at coordinate 100,272 of WSYH01000865.1, read as the reverse complement.
TCCCTTTTCTTGTAATGCTAATCTCATTGCCCCAGTCTATGTCTGGATAATTAAAATCCCCCATTATGCAAACATGACCCAGTTTTGATGCCTTCTCCATTTGCAAAAGTATTTTAGCTTCCTCAATCTCACAGATATTTGGTGGTTTATAGCATATTCCCACAAACATTTTCTTTATACTTTTACCTCCACTGCTAATTTCTATCCACAAAGTCTCTACATTTTCATCATTCCCTTCATAGACATCATCCCTTATAATAGGTTTAGATCCGGTTTAACATATAAACATACTCCACCTCCCCTTCTATTAGGCCGATCCTTCTGAAAAAGAGAATAACCCTCTAAATTAACTGTCCAGTCATGAGTTTCATCCCACCATGTTTCAGTAATGCCTATGATATCATACTGCTCCCTTGCAGCTATTAATTCAAGCTCCCCCATTTTATCTGTCAGGCTTCTTGCATTAGCAAGCATGCATTTCAGTTATTTTTCAGCCTGTACTATAATCTTATCTGCTCCTTCCTTTCTGCGCCCACTTTGTTTAGTCTTTAGAAGTTTTCTAGTATTATCTGTATTTACTATGGGTGTCTCACTGCTTGTCAAACTTGCACTTGCCCCCATTCTACCTCCATACCACCTTGTATCCTCATCTATTCCATTTAGTTTATTATCTGTTTCATTCCCCTCCCCCCTCCATCCTAGTTTAAAATCACTTCCAACCTTTTTAACATTCTCCCCCCTAGCACAGGAGATCCCTTTTCATTGAGGTGCAATCCGTCCCTAGAATATAGATGGCACCTCTCAGAAAATGAGTCCCAGTGCTCTATAAACCCAAACCCCTCCTTCCTGCACCACTTTCTTAGCCATGCATTAACCTCCCTGATCTCTGACTGTCTCCCTGCGGTAGCGCATGGCACTGGTAGTATTTCAGAAAATACTACCTTGGAGGTCCTTGCCTTAAGCTTTTGGCCTAGATCCCTGTAATCATTTTTTAGGACCCTCCATCTTTCTCTAACTTTGTCATTGGTGCCAACGTGTACCAAGACCGCCGGGTCAATCCCAGCCCCCCCCCAACAATCTGTCTACCCGATCCGCAATGTGCCGAACCCGGGCACCCGGGAGACAACAAACTGTTCGGTTCATGCGGTCCTGGCAACAGATTGCCCTATCTACCTTCCTAATAATGGAGTCCCCTACCACCACAATCTTTCTTTGTATCTGAGCATCCTGAGTCACCTCTGTGCTGGAGGAACTATTCCCCTGGCTGCTAGAGGAATTAGTCGAAACAAGGGCCTGCTCAGTGAGCTTTAATTCCCTTTCAAGATTGCCAATGTCCCTCAATATTGCAAGTTGCCTCTTCAGATCAGCAATCTCTGACTCTAAAGAGACCACCCGCTCACACTTTTCACAGCGGTATGCTCCTTGGAACAGCTGCTCCAAGTGCACATACATGTGGCAAGATGTAAGCAAAAATATATAAACAGTGATACTTATACAAATGTTTATGAAGATGCAGCTGTAACCCGGTGGAGATTGCTCGGTCAATCCTCGTGATGTGAAGTATGAAGAAGTGTCCGGGAAGCGCAATATGTGAATAAAGATAAATAAATCGTAATAGTGCAATATTGTTATGATTATGATCAGAATGAGATGTCTTGGGCTCAATAGTTTCATACTTCACAAACCGTGAGAGGATATAAGGCACGTAAAGGTCTTTAGGGATTTAGTTTTCACTCAGTAGACAAGGGATGCAAACTCAGTTTACCCCCAAATATCTGGACTCCCAGGACCTTAAGAAATACACTGGACATAGTGCAGACGTCTGTACATTTATAATTGGTAAGTAGAAAAGGGAGTTACCTCACATATAGATCAGTTAAAACAAGCATTTAGATCTCTCTGGATCTCGCCAGCCGAACGAATGATGCCTCTCTCGTGGCGTGCGTTCCAGCGGTGCGTTCCACTCAACCGGAAGTGATGTCTCCGCTCCGTCCACTTCCTGGGTTTCGGCCGCTCAGAAGAAAAGTCCTCACTACGCGTTTCACCACATAGGTTTCTCATCAGAGTGACGTTCACAATGCAAGGGGAGGTGTTTATACCCTTAATTTTGGGTCTCATTAGTCATAATACACCTGAACTACCTGGGCTAATAGTTATACATCTGTGGTTATAATGAGCTTACAAATCGCGTTTTCTATTATGGCACATATATGAAATTTTAATAAATTAGCCCATATATATTGTGCAAGTCATAAATACAGAACTTTATACAATCATCATAAAATGCATTAGTTAATTAAATATACTCTTAATCTGCTGTGCAAGTTAACAATAATTATATATAGTGTAAAAAATATATATAATAAACTGCAAATGTAAATCAACTGCATAAAAATACTTTAAAATATTAAAAACAGGTATTACAAGGAAGATTATCTCTAAGCTGGGGGTATATATATGGAAAGTACATAGTAATGAACATCTGGGCAAGAGGCATATTTCTAAAAAATGAAGAGATAAAATATAGTAATTATAAAATCACAGAAAAGGTTTAACGTCAAATTCTAATTCAAACCGATGGAATATAGTTTTTAATTCGAACATCCAAAAGGATTCCCTTTTAATCATGCAATATTCCTGTTTCCTCCTCCTCTCCTTCTCAATGGGCAGATACTTGTTCGATTGCTTTTAATTTAACCCCTTAGGTCCGCATTATGTACCATCAAGAAGTGGTTGGAACACTGTGTGGTTCATTTTTCGTTTAATATTTCCTATATGTTCCAAGATGCGTGTTTTTAGGGTCTTATTATGTTTTCCCTATATACTGTAGACCACATCACATTCGATCAATATATAACAAATTTGGACCTACGTTAGATTGTGTGTTTTATACTATATACCTTTTCTGTAGTGTTGGATTAAAGGTATTAGTATTCTTACAACTGTAATGGCAGCAGTACAGAATTTGCAATCAAAGAACCCTTTCGGTGGTTCTAACCATGTAGGGTTTTTGTTTATAGCGGAACCTCTCAGGCACTTGGTGTACAAATTTCTTACATTTGTGGCTTTTTTGTACACCATCTGAACTTTATGGGCATTGCAGTTCCTATAAGGGATCATTTTTAATATAGACCAAGTGTATATTTATATGTCATTTATTTTGTGGCATCCCTATTATCCTGGGTAATAAAGGGTACCTTTAGCTTGTCATCCTCCTACAATTTTCTGGGGATTACTAGACTCTCGGATTTTGTCTTGTTTTATCCAACGCTTTTTGGATGCCCTTTGGTTTGAATTCCGTTCTGCAAACTTCCTGGACAGTGTAATAGATGTTTCTTCGTATACGTTTTATCGGTGCAATTTCGTTTGAGTCTACAGTATTGGCCATATGGGATGTTATTAATCCATTTGTTAGATGGCAACGGGACTGCAGGATTGTAATTATTGCATCCACATCTTTGAGAGAAATTTTTTGTTTTAAATAACATTGTTTTCTAATGATTGTTAAGTCCAGGAGTTTACAGTGTTTTACTTGACAGTGGAGGTAAATCTTAGGGTCCGCATTATGTAAACCATCAAGAAGTGGTTAGGAACACTGTGTGTGGTCATTTTTCGTTTAATATTTCCTATATGTTCCAAGATGCGTGTTTTTAGGGGTCTTATTGTTTTCCCTATATACTGTAGACCACAATCACATTCGATCAAATATATAACAAAATTGGACCTACAGTTTAGATGTTGTTTTATACTATATACCTTTTCTGTAGTGTTGGATTTAAAGGTATTAGTATTCTTACAACTGTAATGGCAGGCAGTACAGAATTTGCAATCAAAGAACCCTTTCGGTGGTTCTAACCATGTAGGGTTTTTGTTTATAGCGGAACCTCTCAAGGCACTTGGTGCTACAAATTTCTTTACATTTGGTGCTTTTTTGTACACCATCTGAACTTTATTGGGCAGTGCAGTTCCTATAATGGGATCATTTTTTAATATAGACCAATGGGTATTTAATATGTCATTTATTTTGTGTGCATCCCTATTATACTGGGTAATAAAGGGTACCTTTAGCTTGTCATCCTCCCTACAATTTTCTCTGGGGATTAACATAGACTCTCTGGATATTTGTCTTGTTTTATCCAACGCTTTTTGGATGACCTTTGGTTTGTAATTCCGTTCTGCAAACTTCCTGGACAGTGTAATAGATTGTTCTTCGTATACGTTATTATCGGTGCAATTTCGTTTGAGTCTACAGTATTGGCCATATGGGATGTTATTAATCCATTTGTTGAGATGGCAACTGGACTGCAGGATGTAATTATTTGCATCCACATCTTTGAAGAAATTTTTTGTTTTAATAACATTGTTTTCTATATAGATTGTTAAGTCCAGGAAGTTTACAGTGGTTTTACTTACAGTGGAGGTAAATCTTAGGGTCCGCATTATGTACCATCAAGAAGTGGTTAGGAACACTGTGTGTGGTCATTTTTCGTTTAATATGTTCCTAATGCCAAGATGCGTGTTTTAGGGTCTTATTGTTTTCCCTATATATGTAGACCACAATCCATTCGATCAAATATTAACAACAATTGCGACCATACAGTTAGATGTTTGTTTGATACTATACCTTTTCTGTAGTGTTGGATTTAAAGGTATTAGTATCTTACAACTGTAATGGGGCAGGCATGTACAGGAATTGCAATCAAAGAACCATTTCGGGGGTTTCTAACATGTAGGGTTTTCCACCTTTTTAGCGGAACCTTCAAGGCACTTGGGTGCGGGCGCCTCCTGGTGCTCCCAGCCGCGAGCGGGGCTCCGGACGGGGCGCGGGGGCCGGGGAGCGGTGGCGCTTCGGGCGGCCCGAGCGGGGGGTAGACGGGCCCCGTCCCAAAAGGCGGGGTGCCGGCGCACGGCGCGTCACTCCCTTGGGTCTTGATTTCTTCTTTAGGGTTTGGTTTTTTGTTGTTAATGTTTGAGTGCTACAAAATTTCTTTAATTTGGTGGCTTTTTTTACCCATCTGAACTTTAGTTGGGCAGTTGCAGGTTCCTATATAATGGGGATCATTTTGTAATATAAAGACCAAATGGGTATTTAATATGTCATTATGTTGTGTGCATCCCTATTATACTGGAGGTAATAAAGGGTACCTTAAGCTTGTCATCTTTTCCTACAATTTTCTCTGGGATAAACATAGACTCTCTGGATATTTGTCGTGTTTTAATCAACGCTTTTTTTTGGATGACCTTTGGTTTGTGTAATTACGTTTCTGCAAAACTTCCTGGACAGTGTAATAGATGGTTTTCGATACGTTTATATCGGTGCCACATTTCGTTTGAGTTACAGTATTGGCCATATGCGGATGGGATTAACCATTGTGGAGATGGCAAATGGACTGCGGAGTGTAATTATTTGCATCCACATCTTTGGAAGAATTTTTTGTTTTAAAACATTGTTTTAATATATAGATGTTAGAGTCCAGGAAGTTTACAGTGTTTTACTTACAGTAGGAGGGTAAATTCAGACTCAGCTCGTTATATTGACGATACAGAAGAAAATTGCATCTTAAATCCTCCAATGTAACCCTTCCACACAAAGACAATATCACAATGAACCGTCGCCCATGTAACCAAGTTTGCCCCAGACCTATCCAAGACCATATATACTGATTCTTCACAATGGCATCAATGAGTTGGCATAGGGGGGGCAAATTTGGTTCACCATGGTCGTTCCACAAGTGCAAGGAAAAACTCAGTGTCCACAAAACCAAAAGACATTTTTTGTTAGGACAAATTATATACATTCTAATAATGGATAAATCATTTGTATTCTACTGTGGATTTTTCATACTTTCTTCTAAGAAACATTTATAACAGCTCGGACACCCATCCTCCAGGTTTTATAGAGTATACTATAAGCGGTTACACGTCGTATGGTTACCAAATACAAGTTTTCCTGCCATTCTAGAATGGCAGGAAAACTATGTATTGGTAAAATAGAATGGCAGGAAAACTATGTATTGGTAAGGGCCCTTAGGAACATAGAATGGCAGGAAAACTATGTTATTGGTAACACACGATGTAACCGCTTATTACATCTATAAACATGGAGATGGGTGCGAGCTGTTAGAATGGTTCTGGAGAAGATGGAAAAATCCCAGAATAGATGTTCTTATTAGATGTATAGAATTTGTCCTAACAAAAAATTCTTTTGGTTTTTGTGACGAGTTTTTCATCGCAGCTATGTGGAAACCGCCATGGGGACCAAATTTGCCCCCAGCTATGCCAATCTATTGATGGCCATGGGGAAGATCGTATATATGGTCTGGATAGGTCTGGGGCAAATCTGGTCACATGGGAAGGTTCATTGATGATATTGTCTTTGTGTGGAAGGGTACATTGGAGGATTTAGATGCATTTCTTCTGTATCTCAATAATAACGAGCTGAATCTGAGATTTACCTCCACTGTAAGTAAAACCACTGAAACTTCCTGGACTTAACAATCTATATAGAAAACAATGTTATTAAAAAACAAAAAATTTCTTCAAAGAGTGGATGCAAATAATTACATCCTGCAGTCCAGTTGCCATGTCAACAAATGGATTAATAACATCCCATATGGCCAATACTGTAGACTCAAACGAAAATTGCACCGATAAAACGTATACGAAGAACAATCTATTACACTGTCCAGGAGTTTGCAGAACGGAATTACAAACCCAAAGGTCATCCAAAAAGCGTTGGATAAAACAAGACAAATATCCAGAGAGTCTATGTTAATCCCCAGAGAAAATTGTAGGGAGGATGACAGCTAAAGGTACCCTTATTACCCAGTATAATAGGGATGCACACAAATAAATGACATATTAAATACCCATGGTCTATATTAAAAAATGATCCATTATAGGAACTGCCACTGCCCAATAAAGTTCAGATGGTGTACAAAAAAGACCAATGTAAAGAAATTGTTAGCACAAGTGCCTTGAGAGGTTCCGTATAAACAAAACCCTACATGGTTAGACCACCGAGGTTCTTTGATTGCAAATTCTGTACTGCCTGCCATTACAGTTGTAAGAATACTAATACCTTTAAATCCAACACTAAGAAAGGTATATATGTATAAAAAACATCTAAACGTGAGGTCCAATTTTGTTATATATTTGATCGAATGTGATTGTGGTCTACAGTATATAGGGAAAACAATAAGACCTAAAACACGCATCTTGGAACATATAGGAAATATTAAACGAAAAATGACCACAACAGTGTTCCTAACCACTTCTTGATGGTACATAATGCGGACCCTAAGGGGTTAAAATTTAAAGCAATCGAACAAGTTATGCCCCATTGGAGAGGAGGAAACAGGAATATTGCATTGATTAAAAGGGAATCCTTTTGGATGTTCGAATTAAAAACTATATTTCCATCCGGTTTGAATTTAGAATTTGACGTTAAACCTTTTCTGTGATTTTATAATGTACTAATATTTTATCTCTTCATTTTTTAGAAATATGCCTCTTGCCCAGATGTTCATTACTATGTACTTTCCATATATATACCTCCAGCTTAGAGATAATCTTCCTTTGTAAATACCTGTTTTTAATATTTTAAAGTATTTTTATGCAGTGTATTTTACATTTGCAGTTTATATATATTTTATATATATATAATTTTATTGTTAACTTTTGCACAGCAGATTAAAGAGTATATTTTAATTAACCTAATGCATTTTATGATGATTGTATAAAGTATCTGTATTTATGACTTGCACAATATATATGGGCTAATTTATAAAATTTCATATATGTGCCATATAGAAACAGCGATTTGTAAGCTCATTATAACCACAGATGTATACTATTAGCCCAGGTAGTATCAGGTGTATTATTGACTAATGAGACCCAAAATTAGGGTATAAACACCTCCCCTATGCATTGAAACGTCACTCCTGATGAAACCTATGTGGTGAAACGCGTAGAGTGACGTTTTTCTTCTGAGCCGGCCGAAACCCCAGGAAGTGGACGGAGCGGATGACATCACTTCCGGTTGAGTGGAACGCACCGCTGGAACGCACGCCACGAGAGAGGCATCATTCGTTCGGCTGGCGAGATCCAGAGAGATCTAAATGCTTGTTTTTAACTGATATCATGTGAGTGTAACTCCCTTTTCTACTTACCAATTATAAATTGTACAGACGGTCTGCACTATGTCCAGTTGTATTTCTTAAGGTCCTTGGGAGTCCAGATATTTGGGTGAACACTGAGTTCTGCATCCCTTGTCTACTGAGTGAAAACTACATCCCTAAAGATACCTTTACGTGCCTTATATCCTCTCACGTTTGTGAGTATTAAATATTGAGCCAAGACATCTCATTCTGATCATAATCATAACAATATTGCACTATTATGATTTATTTATCTTTATTCACATATTGCGCTTCCCGGACACTTCTTCATGTGGCAAGATGTGCATTGAGTGGCATTTTCAATCCTGCTCATTCTAGCAACTATGAAGTTTAGAAGTACTAACAGTAAACTGTACTTCAATAACTATACCTTGTTTAACCACTTCCTTGTTCAAACTGCTTCTGGTTCTAACTGCACACACTTTAAACAACCAGCACTTGAAATCAACCACACATATCAGTCAATACACGCAAGCTCAGGATTCGTTAGAAGCCTCTGTTTAAATAGGGACACCCACCAGGTGTGTTAGGTTATCAATTAACTAACCCCACCCATTGCAGGTGTGTTAGGCCAACCAATTAACCAACCACACCCACTCTGCCTCAGGCAGGAGAAAGGGAAAAAAAGTTACAGGCTTCAAATTACAGCACACTTTAAAGATAGATTAACCCACTGCACACTCCCAAAAAACAGCCACCCCTGCTAGTATACCCAGTACTTCCCTTTCCTTCTGGTTCTAACTGCACACACTTTAACCAACCAGCACTTGAAATCAACCACACATATCAGTCAGTACACGCAAGCTGATCCGGGGGCGGAGCCAGAGTCCGCAGCGTCGGATGATGCCATTTTGGGACTCGTGCATGCTGCGCGCGTCTGGTAAGGAATGTGGTCCATAGGGACCCCGCGCGTGCGCGGTGGTGCTCGAGAGGATGCGCGGAGCGGCTGTACCTCGGTAATCCTTACAATCACCTCTTTGTATAATGTAGATATTAGTCCCTGTGTGTCGGTTCCCTGCACACAGAGCTTTTCAAAATTGGTCATACAGTAGGTGGACGTACTGTATGTTTGTTGTAGAATGCCCGGATCTGGAGGTATCTATATAATTCTGAGTTAGGGATGTCCTTTTCTGACTTAATTTGTTCAAATGTCTTTATAGAGTTTCTACCTTCCAGATCTTTTAATCTCTTGACCCTCCTTTGTCGCCAAATTTGGAAACTTTTGCTGTCTAATCCTGGGGCAAACTCCGGATTATTGTATAGTGGAGCCATCAAAGTGGCTTTTGAAGTTAGTGAGCAACTAAATTTGGATGCCTCCCAAATTGCTACTGAGTTAAGCACTGAGGAAAGCGGTTGATTAATCCTTTTTAGTCTACAGTATTTTTAGGGTACCAAATTAGATTGCCAATCTCCAGTGGGGCACATAACTTTTTTTCTAGCCACCCACCTTCTTGCTTCTGGATCTGTGTGCCATTGTGCAATTTGGCATAACTGGGCCGCTTTGTAATATGAATACAAGTCAGGTACCGCCAAGCCTCCAGATTCTTTAGGTCTTTGCATAATTTTTGCCCTAATCCGTGTTTTTTTGTTTTTCCAAATAAATTTCGAGATTAAAGTTTGCATGGATGCTATGTCTGATCTTACAATGGGTATCGGGAGAGTCTGGAACAGATATAGTAATTGTGGGAGAAGGTTCATCTTTGCGCTACAGATCTTCCCGATCCAAGAGATTCCATAGGAAGCCCAATCTCTCAGCTCTTTCTTCAAGGCCTGTAGGAGTTTGGGGTAATTTGCTTGGTATAATGTTTTTGCATTTTTTGTAATATACACGCTTAGATATTTCATGGCTTTCTGCTGCTACTGTACCTGAAATTGAAATTAATTTCTAATAATTTTTATGTTTCTTTTGGTATGTTTAAACTAAGGGCTTCGTTGTACTGGTTTATTTTAAAGCTTGAGATTCTGTTGAATCCGGTTACAAGGTTGAATAGATTTGGTAGCGAGGTAAGAGGTTTTGATAGTGTCAGTATAATATCGCCGCGTACAGCGCAACTTTATGGATCTGAGATTTTATTTGGATTCCCATTATATTTTCATTGCTCCTGATTTGAGCTGCGAGTGGTTCCATACATAAGGCGAACAACAGGGGCGATAGTGGGCAGCCCTGTCTTGTACCACTCTTGATTTGAAACAATTCCGAGGGGAAGCCCTGATGTCGGACCCTTGCTGCTGGGGCCGTGTACAATGCTTTGATAGCCCAGAGTAATTTATCTCCGAACCCAAACGCTCCAAGCATGGCCTCTAGGTATGGCCAGTCTATTCTGTTGAAGGCTTTTTCAGCGTCTAAACTTAGCGCTAACCCTGAGATCCCGTTGGCATTCACAAGGTCTATTATATCTATAATTCGTCTGAATTTGTCAGCCGCTTGTCTATTTTTGATAAAATGAACTTGATCTGAGTGAATCAGCCTCGGCAGAACAGCACTCAATCTGGTGGCCAGTAATTTGGAATAAATTTTAATGTCTGAATTTATTAATGATAGCGGCCTATATCTTTGGCAGGTTGATGGGTCTTTGTCTGTTTTATGTATCAGTGAGGTTGACGCTTGGAGCATCTGTTCCGGGAACGACTACCCTGCTAGGACTGCATTAAACATTCCCAGCATGTAAGGGGCCAATATCTCTACAAATTTCTTATAATACAGATTTGAAAATACGCCTGGGCCTGGGGCCTTTGAGGGCTTCAAATCCTTGATCACCTCTTTTAACTCTTCAATTGTGAAGTCGGATTGAAGACTCTATCACTCTAACCTACTCAACCTTGGTAATAGTGAGTCGTTCAAGAACGTCTGAAGCGTACTTCTTGTCTTCTCACTGTGAATCATCTTCTCCCCATTATACAAACAGGAAAGAAACTGGCGCACAGCCAAGAATGGGTCCCAAATGTATGAATAAAAAATCTTCTTTATTGAGCCATCTTAAAAATGGAGGTGAACAACCTCCTACGTGTTTCGTTTAAAAATACTTTATACAATTTTTCATAGTATAACTTAAACTCTTCAACTATGCGTTTGGGGTTGGAGGTCATCTCTCCTGTTTGTGTCCGAATTTTATGTATATTATAATTTTGTTGCCTATTTCGAATTTTGTTTGCTAGCATGGTATCTGGCTTGTTGGCTTTTTCAAAGAATTTCCTCTTTGTCCAACTCAGTGTTCCCTCAGCCTGGGAGGTTAGGAGCATGTTAAGTTCAATCCTAACATCTTTCAACTCCTGCAGAATTGTTTCCCCACCTGTTCTGCTATGTAGTGTGGAGAGCTCGTGTAACTTCGCCCTTAATTCCGTTAATTTAGCCTCTCTTTTTTTTTCCTGCCTGCTGCTATCCCAATTAGAGTTCCTCTTAGTGTGGCCTTATGGGCTTCCCATAAAGTTAGGTGAGATCTCACACGACCTTTATTAATCTCGAAGAACTGTCTCAATTCATCTTGCACCGCCTGTGCCAGTTCCGGGATTTTAATCAAGGATTAGTTTAATCTCCAGTTTGCCCCTGGGTTTTCCAGTCTAATCTGTGTGCGGAGTAAAGCGAAAGAATAGCGCACCATCGATGACTGGAGTCAGGAGGGGATCCAAGTAACAAATTCTTTATTGGCTATCAGGTATGGTAATGAAGCAGCATTTCTGTATTTTAATAATATTGTGCAGGAGCTTTGATTTGTGGCTCAGGGAACCCCCTGCTCACTGTACAATATTATTAAAAATACAGTCATGCTGCTTCATTACCGTAGCACATAGCCGCAAAGGTAAGGAATGAGGCTCACTGTACAATATTATTAAAAATACAGTCATGCTGCTTCATTACCGTAGCACATAGCCGCAAAGGTAAGGAATGAGTGTTTATTTATATATGTGTTTTATTCATAGTGTAGATGTGCAGAGGGTCTCCGGAGATGAACCGCGTTGGTTTTAGGTATATATATATATATATATATATATATATATATATATATATATATATATATATATATCTATACTGATATTATTTGCTGTTATGTTTCAATACTAAACTTTTAATTCAAAGTTTTAGTCATAAAGGACTAGTATTTCTCCTACAATTATGAATGCCAACTGTGCACAGGTTGAAAAAAAAACCAAACAAGAATGTATTTCTATTGAATGTTGACATTGAAATAAAGCACTTGTGTGGACCGTAAACATTTGTTCAATGAGTAACACAGTAACAGAGTAACACAGCTAGGAATAAAAATGATTGTCATTGGGGTCACAAATATGAGATACTATTATATTTTACTATAACAGGAAACCGCTTGCGATGACAAAGAAAACCCTTCCAATATTTATGGGATTTCAGAGGTGCTGGATATAAAAAAAATGCTGCTGTATATTTATTCCAATTTCAGGTTTTTGGTGTGGGCAGTTGTATTACTTTCCTGTGCCTTAATCTAGATATGTGATACATTCACAGCACTATCTGGCCAATTACTCAAAGAATAGACCCTAACGCTTAAGGCTGGGCCAAATGGAAGGTTGGGATGGACGCTTACTGAGTTTAAGAGGGTTTAGGGGTTGTAGGTCAAGAAGAGATGTTTCAGAGGGAGCTAATGGAAGAAAGAGACATTCACCACGTGGCCTCGGGACAGAACAGGTAAAGCGTACAGTAACTATGTCTGTGACAGGGCCTAAACCCCCATGTAAAAGGGCTTTAAATAGGAAATCTGTATCTGGCTGATGAGTCCAGCTGGTTAATTGCAGCTAGAGACAATTAGCCAGTTTCCATCTGGCTCATGAGTCAGGTAGTACAGCCTCCTGCTTAAACTGCAGGGAATCTCTCTAGCACATGGGTGGTGTATGGTGACTGAGAGGGAAAGAGCCCCTGATAACAGGTACCTCTTTGAACTTTCTCCCTTGTAGATAGGTACTGGGAGAGGGAGTTATCCCTTACAAGGGATAGCTGTATTTTTGTGCTGCATGCTGAATAAAAGCCAAGGTCTCCCTGATTATACGTGTACACTCGTCTCCTACAATGTCCCATAGAAGTATAGGGTCCATTTTGTATAATGTGAAAAAATATTTTCCATTTATAAACTCAGCAGTCAAATCTTTTGCATGTCCTTAAAATCTCCAGCACAGACTTGGTTGATTCTCTCAAATTTTAATATACTATTTATTTTGAATGTAAATGGGCCCATTTTGTGAAATTATTGATTATTAAGTGAGCAAAATTACATTTTTATTGTGTCTATATCTGCTTTAATTTTACTTAACGAATGTGATATCAATGTTGTATTCAAAAGTACCAAATCAGCCAGCTCATGGGGGAGATATATATATAACAAAACACAAATAATACCGCAATCAAAACACTCAATAAATTGGTGTCCAAAACCCAGAAATAAGCAAAGTAATACTACTACTGGTGGTGCTAAGGGGAAAATAATATGGAAAAACATGAAGAAAAAGGTCCCCAAATAAGCACTCAATATACCAAAATATAAACAGCATTGATTAGAGACACAAAAATATAAAAATAGCGAGACTCCTAAAGAAACTCTAATTGAAAACCTCAGCTGTTCCATACAGGAACCGTAGCTGGATGAGTGTGCAAAGTCTGCAAAAATGAGAATGACAGAAATGCACTTGCAGTATGGCTGAGACAACGCAGAGGAAGTTATTTTATTTTATCCTCTATAAAGTCATAACCGGCCGGTCCACACGGCGAAGTCTAATAACATATGATGTATTGGTGGAACAAAAACTGCCATATGGCACTTGAAATTTAGCATGAATGAAGCCTGTGACTGGACCAGGAGGTCACAGATGAAAAAAGCAGTACGCATACATGAAAGAAAGGCAAAGCCCAACCCTCATCACAAATGTCCAGAACAATTCCCTAAACTGGTAGTAGTGGGGAGACTAATGATGGCAGAAAAACATTTCTATAATACAGGTTGCATGCCAAAAAGAGATGATACTCAGCACAAAGTACAGAATGGCAACAGCAGTGACAGAGCTGAGCACTGTATCAGCTATGGAGCCAGTAGGATGCATAGGATGGTAACTCATCCAATCAGCATAGTTTTGGCTTCCACGATTCATCCATCCTGTGATTAGGCGAGGAAAAGGTCCTGGCAACGTACCCCGATGAACGTTTCGCCATTTAGGCCTCTTCCGGAACCTAAAGGGCGAAACTTACGCCCATATGCCCCTGAGGAAGTTGCTTATAATGTGACGAAACGTGTAGGGCTTGTTTCATTGATGGTTCCTACAGCTATTTTACAATCATTGTTTTTGAGTGTGCATTTTTAAGGTTATTCCAACCTAGTTAATGTATTAAACTGGATCTGTTTGGAATTTGGTTAATTTCCCAGAAGCAGCTCAACCCCAAAGATGTCACCTGGGCCATATACCCTATATCCTTTTATAATCTGGCATTTTTTCTGTGTTGTTTATATTATATATTATTTGGAACAATTGTTTATTTAATATCTTTAGTGCAGATTTTTTTTTCATTGTTGATATATATGTGTGTGTATATATATATATACACACACACACATTATTTAAGTTATGGTGGGTGAAAAAGGCGACAAAAAACCTTCACCGTTAGCATATAGCCAATAAACAATATCACTTGTGAGCACATTCCCATGTCTTAGTCAGGTCTGCACCTCTGCCTTTCACCATTATCACCTTGCATACAGTGCTTCCACTGCAGCAAGGGATTCTGGGAAAATAACATGCAAATGAGCACATTTTGTGTCACCTTTTGCCTGACCCCTTGCTGCAGTGGAAGCACTGTATGCTAGGTGATAATGGTGGAAGGCAGGTGAAAGGCAGGGTTGCAGACTTGTCTAAGACATGTGAATGTGCTCACAAGTGATATTCTTTATTGGCTATATGCTAACGGGGAGGATTTTTGTCGCCTTTTTTACCCACCATAATTTAAATAATGTGTATGGTAAACCTACCCAGCTTGAAAATTGCAAAGCCAGTTCAACCAACCTCGCACTATGGAGACCAAAAAGGTCGAAATAGCTGTCTGTGAGTGGTTTGACTGCCTTTGCATCTAATCCCATGCTGTGCTTAAAAGCTTTGTCGACAGCGAGCATTTGCTTATAAGGGTTTAACGTATATGATAAGCTTTCCGTGCTTTGGACTATCGCTGGTCTTCTTTAGAAGTCAGTCTCCCCTTGCAGCTGAGTGTGTAGGAGCACCTCCCCAAAACGCTCCTAAATAGGGACTCCCGACAGGAGACTCAGAGAAAACAGAAGAAAATACACACCCAAAAATAAAAAGGATGTACAACCTTAAAATAAAATCCTCCCAAAACGGGTTATTGGTAATTAAAATATTTTATTCTTAATGAGGGGTCTAAATGACCACACAGATAAAAAAAAGAGACAAGCGGTTCCAACTCCGCTATAGTGCTGTAGTGTACACACTCACTATACATACACGAATAACATACATACATTAAACATATACAGTATATTGACCGTCTGGTCTCAGAATCCACCCAACATGCAATGATACTCTAAATATTGATTGAATTCCAAAGCTGGGCGAAAAGGCTGAAATGAGGGAGACAGACACTCACCACAGAGGCGCGAGCTGGAGCCGCTCACTGGCGCTTAGCTGTCCGGACCGAACCAGGCGCGGAGGACGTAACACAGCCCAAACTTTCTGGTTCTCTGCTTCAGCCAATCAGCAAGCGCGTAGAGTGACCTCTCGTTGTTTTGCAACAATGTGCTTCGTCAGGAGTCATATATAATAAGGGCTCCATGTATAAACTTAGTGAACCTGCTGTTTCAGGACAAAGTCCGTCAGAAATGTGCAGAGAGATTCTGCAGGCCGGAGTGATGGGCAGAGTCAGCATAAGAACGGCCACAAAAGAAAAAGAGGAGCAAAGGGAAGCTGAATCCTTGATCCAGGATAAGAAGGCCTTAATTTCTGAACTCCAAACTGCCCGCCATAATTATGATGTCCTGTGGGAGCGATTGGATAAGGAGCGAGAAGGAAATGCCAAGGTACAGAAGGCTAACGCCGAGTTACAGTTGTCTACTTCCAGCTTTACAAGAGTACGAGGTTTGAAGAAAACAGATCGTCTCCAGACGAGTTGGTGGAGGTAACGACCAGTCTGGAAAAGGTCAACACCGCAATTGCTACCATGGATGAAAAGCCAAACAAGTCTGACAAACTGATTGCAAACCTAAAACAGAAATATGGGAAGGCTCTACAAGAGGTCCACGCTCTCAGCACAGAGGTGGAACACTCACACCAGGAGGACCATGGTCTAAAATTCTGGGTTTGTTGAAGGAAACCCATGAGAATGCCCTGAGTGATTTAGAGACTGTAAAGAGAGAGAATGTAAATCTGAAAGAAGAAAATTCAGATTGGTCTGACCAGGTCAGTGAAGGAAAGAAGAAGTTTCACCAGCAGAAAAAGTGACGGAACAATTGTCCCAGGAACATTTAGAAGTACAGGCCGAACTGCAGAATACAGAGAGAATGCTGTAAAAAAATGCCTCTCCCTGGAGCAGCATACACAAGCAGAGCATATACTGCAGAGCCAGCTGCAAGAGCTGCGTGCGCATCTACAGGAGGCAAAGAAGAAGCAGTGGGTTCTGCAGGAAGAAAGTATCCTGGCTGCTAACAAAGTAAGAGCTCTGCATAAAAATGTATTTTAAATTTATTTATTTATTTATATTCATGTATTTATTTATTTATTTAGATTTATTTATTAATTGTGCTGCTGCGGTGTGTGATTTTTTTATTGTGGGTAGCAGGGGTGGGTGAAGGGGGTATTAGCCCCAACGGTGGTTGTGTAGGGCTTGCGGGGGGGTAGTGGGTGCACCCGCAACCCCCCCGCAAGTCCTAAACTCACACCAAGGGCCAAATACCCCCTTCACCCACCCCCGCTACCCACAATAAAGCGGCACGGTGGGTTAACCCCTTCATTGCCTTAGCGGCTATCAGGTATGGTAATGAAGCAGCATTTCTGTATTTTAATAATATTGTGCAGGAGCTTTGATTTGTGGCTCAGGGAACCCCCTGCTCACTGTACAATATTATTAAAATACAGTCATGCTGCTTCATTACCGTAGCACATAGCCGCAAAGGTAAGGAATGAGTGTTTATTTATATATGTGTTTTATTCATAGTGTAGATGTGCAGAGGGTCTCCGGAGATGAACCGCGTTGGTTTTAGGTCCGTGGACCCCCTGCTTCCCGAGATACAGGCCCCTTTATGGGGTGCCGGTATCCCTCTGCTTGGTTTACATGCTGCGGTCACGTGATCGGGACCTTTAAATCCAGAGGGATACCGGCACCTCATAAAGGGGGTTTATCTCGGGAAGCAGGGGGTCCCCGGACCTGAAAGCAATGCGGTTCAGCTCTGGAGACCCCCTGCACATCTACATTATGAATAAAAATGTATTTTAAATAATTTTTAATGTGCCGATGTTTGCGCAGAGAGAGCAGCGGATCTCTCTCTGCTGCAAACACATCTCGCCAGGGGACGGCCTATAGTTTCATTGATGTGCATATACAGTACTGTATGTGTATGTTAGGGGTTATAGGGGTTGTTGTTATACAGTATATACTGTATATATACAGTATATACTGCATTACAATTCATGAATTTCTCGGCTTCAAAGACAACAGCTCGCAAATGCCCCCATGAGTTTTTACACGGCATTGCAGTATTGCAGCCAGCGGGAATAAAATGCTTAAATCACAGCCGCGAAAATAACGCAATACACCCCGGGAGAAAACGACACAAAACCGCAGATAACCGGGATAATCTGAAATTCGCGGAGCTAGCCGAGTTAGAATAAAGTTGGTCGCCACTGTAATAGTTACTGCCATGTGTAATATGTCTGCTGCCAACTGTTTAAATTGGTCACCCTTAACCTTGGACGTCTTTCTCGATTCTCAGGTCTTCTATTTCGAGCTCGCCGGTTCACCGACACACTGCCCCTGCCGCTGGGGGTTGGGGTGGGTGGACACAAGAGGGGGTACAGGGGACATAATAGAGTAACAAATGATAACATTGAGCCTAGATTGGTCAGAGGTTACTTTCCTCCGAACCTCTCCCATTCTGGTTCAGGGACATGGGTTTCTGAGAAATCCATGTTTCCCAGGGGCTTGCACCTTTAGGTGGGGTAAGCCGACCCTCCGGCCTTGTCGGCCCATGCCTACGGCTGAGAAATCTAAAACTCCACTAATCTCACCGCTCCTTCTATAACTTAGCTTATTAATTTTCTAAATTTATCAAACTTGAACTTGCGAACGCAACTCGTTCTCTAGAACCCTATCCTTGCCCCTAACTCAGTAATAATATATGCACCTGCATTGAAAACTGGTTAAAGGACAGACAACAGAGGGTTGTCATAAATGGAACTTTTTCAGGTTGGGCTAAAGTCGTGAGTGGAGTACCTCAGGGATCGGTACTGGGACCCCTGCTTTTTAACTTGTTTATTAATGACATTGAGGTTGGGCTCGAGAGCAAAGTCTCCATCTTTGCTGATGATACTAAATTGTGTAAGGTAATAGAATCAGAGCAGGATGTAATTTCTCTTCAGAAGGACTTGGAAAGACTGGAAACGTGGGCAGGTAAATGGCAAAAGAGGTTTAATACAGATAAATGTAAGGTTATGCATTTGGGATGCAAGAATAAAAAGGCGACAGAGAAGAACCACCAAATTAATAAAGGGGATGGACAATCTAACTTATGAGGAGAGGCTAGCTAAATTAGATTTATTTACATTAGAAAAGAGGCATCTAAGAGGGGATATGATAACTATATACAAATATATTCGGGGACAATACAAGGAGCTTTCAAAAGAACTACTGTATTCATCCCACAGGCAGTACAAAGGACTCGGGGCCATCCCTTAAGGTTGGAGGAAAGGAAATTTCACCAGCAACAAAGGAAAGGGTTCTTTACATTAAGGGCAGTTAAAATGTGGAATTCATTACCCATGGAGACTGTGATGGCAGATACAATAGATTTGTTCAAAAAAAGGTTGGACATCTTTTTAGATGGGAAAGGTATACAGGGATATACCAAATAAGTATACATGGGAAGGATGTTGACCATGGGATTCATCCGATTGCCAATTCTTGGAGTCAGGAAGGAATTAATTTTTCCCCTTAATGGGGTTTTTTGTTTGCCTTCCTCTGGATCAATAAGTAAGTATAGATATAGGATAAAGTATCTGTTGTCTAAATTTAGCATAGGTTGAACTTGATGGACCTATGTCTTTTTTCAACCTCATCTACTATGTAACTATGTAACTCCTGCTGTATCGCGAATCCTGCCTTTTTCTGAGACTGAGATCCCTGTTTATATTAATGATCTCCTTTCAAGTCCTCTATGTATCCCTATCTTCCTTCTTCCATTCTTTCTATCCCCTCCCTCACGGCCTTATCATTATCTCTCTTGTTCTGTGCCTCTATTATTTTACTTGTCAGTCTCCTACGTCCTGCTGTGCTTCCTTTCATAGTCTCTCCTCTTCATGACCTTGCGCCTTGCCGCTACTATCCCCTATCAAGCCTATTCCGTCCTCTCTCTATCCCTATATCTCAGCTCTCCCTCTCCAGCTTTAGCATTTTCTTTTTTTTGTTGGTTGTTTCCCCCCCTCCCTTCCTCCCTTTTGCAACCTTCTTTCACCACTTTACCCGGGCTTGGCCATACCGCAGCCTCTGTTTGACATTCCCCTCCCCCCTCTCCCTTCTTCCCCCCCCCTCCCTTCTTCCCCCCCCTCTCCCTTCTTCCCCCCCACTCTCCCATCCTCCCTTTCACATCTTTCTTTCACCACTCTACCCGGGATTGACTACACTGCAGTGTCGTGTGCCAAGCCTCCGTTCATCATTCCCCTCCCTCCCTCCTCCCCCCCCGTGGCCTCACTGTCCTGTCTTGACTTTATGCTGCACTCCCGGCGGAGGAGTTCACGCACCCCTGCCGGGAGCTTCCCCTCCGTGGTGTCGGGCTTCTTCCTGCTCCAGATCTGAGAGCTTTGTGATGACGACTTCCGGCTGTTTCTTCTTCGCGCCTTCATCTCCTCCGTGGCGCTCCTCTGGTGACGTCATCTGGCTGTGTCTGTACAGGGGCTTGCAGTTTTGCGCCTTTCTGTCTCTGCCCTCCATTTTTGTGCTCTTTTTTCTTTTCCCCCTCCTTCCACACGCATGGGGCTCTCCATTCTCCGTCGGGGGGGAGGCCATTTTAAGCAGCACTGACCTCTTTTTTCTTTTGCCTCCAACTCAGGTCTGATCTGGCTGGGGATTCTTCTTTGAAGTCTCTGTTGGTGTTTCTTGCTTGCGGTTTACTTCTCTTACTCTCTGCAGGAATATAGCTTTAGGTAAGGAATTTTTAAAATACAACTTTTAAACTTTGTACAGTGCAGCCATGTGGTGGCTACTTTAAGGCTTAATTGACTGCCTCACTCCCCCACCTTTTCTTTTCTTTTCCCTGCTACGTTTTTAGCAGGCTGCCACTCCACCTCCAGGGACGGCTGTGCTTCCTCTTCAGCATAGTAAGTAATGTTTTCCTTTATTCCTAGTTTTTTAAAGAAATCTTCATTGTCAGAGAAGTGCTTTAGTACATGAGGATGAACATTTTTTAAAACCATTAGTCCAAAAGGAAATTTCCACCTATATTTCAGACCCTTATCCCTTAGGACCTTGGTCACTGGTTGGAAGGCTCTTCTTTTTCCTAGGGTTATAGGTGAAATGTCCTGGAAAATTAGCATTTTTATACCTTCAAAGGTCATTGTTGGGGCAGTTCTTGTAATTTTACAGAGGTCTTCCTTGGTCCTAAAGTGGTGCAGGTGGAGTATCACTTCCCGGGGGGGGATTGTTAGGCAGGGGTCTGGCTCTTAGTGCTCGGTGGCAACGATCCATTTGTAATTCTGCCTCCGATTTTGCAGGGAGCAATGAACCCATCCAGCAGCTTATGAATTCTTCAAAATCTTGAATCTCCTCTGGGATCCCTATTATTCTTAAATTATTCCTGCGGTCCCGGTTTTCGCTGTCCTTTTGTTTTTCTTCCAGCTCTATGACAGGGAGTGGATCTTTTTATTAGTTATTTTCTGTGCTTTAATAGTGCTGTCAATTTCTCCTCCAGAGCACTAGTGCGCATTCCAATGGCCACTATATCTTTTCTCATACTCTCTATTTCGCTGTGAGGTCTGAGAACAGTCTTCCGATTTCTCTTTTGATTGCCACTTGTTCTCCCTCATTTTCTCCACTGTCGGGTATGGAGTCTGTGTCAGACATCTCTGCCTCCCTCCTCTCCCGCGCTTGGAGCCGGTAAGGTAAGATCGCAGATCAATGGCTTTTTTCTTTTGGTGCCTCTTTTGAAGCCGGGTGTTCATTGTCCGGTGGCTAGCTTTGATTACCCGCTCGTTAGGGCTACTTTGCGTTCACTTTTTATTATTTTTTGTTGCATTTATTTGATATTTTGCGCATGTGGGCTGTGGAGCTCCTAGATTATGCTGCCATCTGCACTGGGATCCCTCACCGGTGGAGGCGCTGCATCAAGATAATAAGTATACACAAGTCTCCCAGTGGCGGAGGCTCAGGCCCGAACAGGTGACAGCAGCACAGGTAGTTTCAGTACCATGGTGGGGTACAAGGGCTACACATGTCTCTAAGCTTATTTAGCCATAACTCTACTGGCAAGTATATTTATACTATAGCTTGAGCAATATATGCATCTTATAGGAGTAGTTTAGGATCTAATTTTTGAGGTTGGAAATCATATAGACCCCGTTTATACCACAGCTATAGCGGTTTATTTGGTTGTAAGTTCATACAGCTGAGGATAGGTTAGTGCTTTAGATCATGTAATTACTTTTGTGGTGCTATGCTTTGATTGCATACACATATGTACTTATTTTTCCTTATTTTTTTTTTTTTTTTAGGTTCTCTCAAACGACCGACTGTGTGTCTCTCTCTCTGTCTCTCTCTCTGTCTCTCTCTCTGTCTCTCTCTCTGTCTCTCTCTCTGTCTCTCTCTCTGTCTCTCTCTCTGTCTCTCTCTCTGTCTCTCTCTCTGTCTCTCTCTCTGTCTCTCTCTCTGTCTCTCTCTCTGTCTCTCTCTCTGTCTCTCTCTCTGTCTCTCTCTCTGTCTCTCTCTCT